>JANLJB010030989.1:6960-28859 GCA_026212285.1 Bursera cuneata | reverse complement strand
CTGGTTAGAGTTGGTCTGGTTAGAGTTGGTTGGTGAAGCCGTGAAGACACCCAGTCAATATAACAACCACAACAAGCAACACCAATCATCCATTACACCTAAACTACTTCCTTTCCTTCTTTGAATCGAACTTTAGTTTTACATTTCCATTTCCACTTCAAAGATACAACAAATGGCGCAAGCTAGCAAAATCTGTAATGGAGCTCAGAACGCTCACGTTTTCCCGAATCTTTCCAAACCCCACAAACCGATATCAGTTTTCTCATCAGTTTCGTTGAGATCACAGAGCAAAGGCTGTTCAACTTCTTCTTGGGGCTTGAAATACAATGAGATGAGGAGTAATAAAATTGGTGTGGTTAGGGTTTCAGCTTCAGTTGGCACAGCTGAAAAGCCGTCAAGTGTTTCGGAGATAGTACTTCAACCCATTAACGAGATTTCGGGTACAATCACGTTGCCGGGTTCCAAGTCTCTGTCTAATCGGATTCTCCTCCTCGCTGCCCTCTCCGAGGTTTGTGCTTTGTGATCGTTGAGAATTGAATTCTTTTGATTTGGGATTGAATAATGGTTTAAAGGTTTCTTTTTTCTTTTTTTTTTTTTTTGGTTCGCTGATTCTACTGTTCAGGGAACAACTGTGGTAGACAACTTGTTGAAGAGTGATGATATCCACTACATGCTTGGTGCGTTGAAAAAACTTGGATTAAATTTAGAAGAGGACGGCGACAATAAACGAGCTGTCGTGCAAGGTTGTGGTGGTCTGTTTCCAGTGGCTAAAGAATCGAAGGGTGAAGTTGAGCTTTTCCTTGGAAATGCAGGGACAGCAATGCGTCCATTGACAGCTGCAGTTACTGCAGCTGGTGGAAATTTGAGGTATGTCCAATAATTGCCTTTTAATACTACCTAACTTGAAAATGAATGCTGTGGTGTTTGGTGCACATTGTGTATTTTAGATATGAAAACCATTAAATCATCTTAAAAATTGTGTTTTCTATTACAAAATTAAGTGAAATAATTAATTTAGCACAATTTATGGAATAGTTTAAAGATTCTTTTAATAAAAGTACATAACTATTGAGTTAGGAAACATTGTAAAGCTACTTTTTGTTGTATATAGACATCGGTATGATGATGTAGAAATTTCTGTCAATTTAAATTTTATTTATAGAGTGGAGATACATACGTATGTCAAGGAGTTCTCTAATAAATCGGTTCTTAAGTTTCCCAAATTTGGCTATATCAGTAACAATTTTCACAAACAAAAGAAATAATAAATTTGTAAGAATAAAATTGTTGCTTTAGACCGTTAACCACTATTGTTCTTTCGTTCTCTGTTACTTGTCAAAGTTTTACAATCAATCTGCATTTTTGCTTTTAACTAAGTTTTGTAGGGTGGAGTTCACAGCATATCTATCTTTTCCCCCAAATTTTATTACGAAAGCTAAATCTTTTACATGTCCTATTTATATCAGCTACATACTTGATGGAGTGCCTCGAATGAGAGAGAGACCAATTGTGGACTTGGTCACTGGTCTTAAGCAGCTTGGTGCAGATGTTGATTGCACTTTGGGCACAAATTGCCCCCCTGTTCGTATCAATGGAAAGGGAGGCCTCCCAGGGGGAAAGGTGAGTGCTTCTTCTGATTTGATATGTTTGGTGCAACTCTTTATTAATCTGCAAATAAATGCCATGTTATTTTTCTTAAGAGATATTCATGTTAGTATATAAAGCCATAAGGCATATGAATATTTAAAGAGATGAACTTGCATTTCATCGTCTCATGTTAATTTATTATATGATCTTAAATTTTTCAATAGGCATATTTTTTTGAGGTCTCAAGCAACATTTAAAACTTTGTTTCAAGGAATGGATTGGAATTAGGTTGTAAGCCATGCTAGTGTTTTATGTGGGAGAATCTTCCAAAAGTTTCGTTTTTCTTGATGTTGAAGAATTCTCTTCTTGGATTTGAGTCTCTTTGAATTTTGTAATATTTCATTTGTAACTTATTAAGCAAAATAAAGAAGAATGTATGTATCATATTAAGTAGCTACCTAGTGTTATTTCCATGACCGGCCAAGGGCTATTAAGTCAGACTCTCCTTGAGAGATTGCAATTATTGAAAAAATTCATTGTGATTATTGATTCTTGAAAGCCCCCTTACAATTATTTAAAACGATTTGTGGGAGGTTTTTTTTTTCCCAATAATTAATAATAAATTATTTTTTATAATAATTGCAAATCTCAAGGGCCTGTACTAATTACCCAAATTAAAATAAGTGTGATCTGTTTTATGCAATAGAAGTAGATTAAATTATCAGTCTGAAATTTTTGCCTAATTTATAATGCAAAGAATCTTGGGTATAGGCTCTTTTACTCCTAGGTTCTCCAGATATATTGCCTATTGTATTTGACCTCATTTAATCGTTCATTATACAATTATATTGTGTCTCCATTTGCAGGTGAAGCTCTCTGGAAGTATTAGTAGTCAATACTTGACTGCTTTGCTCATGGCAGCTCCTTTGGCCCTCGGTGATGTGGAAATTGAGATAATTGATAAACTTATTTCTATTCCATATGTGGAGATGACTTTGAAGTTGATGGAACGTTTTGGGGTCTCTGTAGAACATAGTGACAGCTGGGATCGGTTCTTCATTCGAGGGGGTCAAAAGTACAAGTAGGTTGCTTTATTATATGGTTGTTCCACTTTATTGATCTGGCTGCATTGGAAGTGCTGATAGTTTTAATCTGTCTCAGGTCTCCTGGAAATGCTTTTGTAGAAGGTGATGCTTCAAGTGCAAGTTATTTCCTAGCTGGCGCTGCAGTCACTGGTGGGACTGTTACTGTTGAAGGTTGTGGAACATCTAGCTTACAGGTATTACTTTTAACACTGCTTAGTGTTCATATGGCAGCTTGTATTGTTGTTTTTCTAACTTGCATTAGTTTCCTCCATTCTAACATTATATTGTTCTTATTCTACCGGTTCTGCCTTCCAGATTAATTTCAAATTCCTTCCAAGAGGAGTCTAGAAAATATTCCTGTATTGTCTGCATTCTTCGTTAAACTAACATTTTCCTCTTTTGGCTTTGTTTTTCTATTCATTAAGGGAGATGTGAAATTTGCTGAGGTTCTTGGGCAAATGGGTGCTAAAGTTTCATGGACAGAAACTAGTGTCACCATCACAGGACCACCACGAGATCCTTATGGAAGGAAACACTTGCGTGCTATTGATGTCAATATGAACAAGATGCCAGATGTTGCCATGACTCTTGCTGTAGTAGCACTATTTGCTGATGGTCCCACTGCAATCAGAGATGGTATGGTTTGGCCCTTTGTGGACTATGGACCTTGTTTTAGTCTTTTGATTTATAAGGTGCTAGTTGGAGGAAATTTAGAGATTAAAATTTTAGAGATTCCATTGCCATAGACTTCACATTTTGTGCAGGGAACACAAATAAATACTTAAAGATGCTATTTGCTGGATCAAAGTAATTAGAAATATGATCTGGCCTATCCGATCAGTGAACATAGAAGATATGGTTTAGCTTGTCTACAGAGGAGAGTGAGTGTCAAGTTAACTGAACTTTATAGTAGAATTGTGGAATACATAATTCATGGGCCTTGCACTCTACAGTTGACCCTTGTATATTGACAATCAACTACTGGCCAGTATGGCCCATGCATTCCTTTTGTCTTCTTAGCCCATAAAGTTGAAATATCTTTACAAAAACACTTAGAATTTGTTGGGAACAATTTTCAAAGCCAGTTGTATTTTCAAATTCTGAACAAGTTTTATTTTTTAATGCCAAAATACCCTTCTTTTATGTATTTTACAGTTGCAAGTTGGAGAGTTAAAGAGACTGAGCGAATGATTGCTATTTGCACAGAACTCAGGAAGGTAGTTTCTGGTGGCTTTGTGCTTAGTTTAGATTTTGACCCTGTCTACATAATAATTCACTTACATTTGAGCTCAAATTTCAGTTGGGAGCAACAGTTGAAGAAGGATCAGACTATTGTGTGATCACTCCACCAGAAAAACTAAATGTGGCAGCAATTGACACTTATGATGATCACCGCATGGCCATGGCATTCTCTCTTGCCGCCTGTGCAGATGTTCCAGTCACTATCAAGGATCCTAGTTGCACACGGAAGACCTTCCCCGACTATTTTGATGTCCTTGAGAGGGTTACAAAGCATTAAAGAGCTCTTCAACACTTTTCCTGAGAGAGTAGAATGTTAGCGATGCCATCAAGGCATCAACCATAGCAATGAAAATAGTCCACACTCTATTTTGTGTGATCTTGCAGTTAGCGATTTGTATGCTATGCACATGTTGAGCTTGTTATTTTTATCAAGACTTTACATCTTATGTACTATTAATGACTTATTGTTTGGTCCATATCTTGTGAGATTAAATTTAAAACTTAAATGACCCGAGTGGGTTCACTCCGTTCAATGAATACAGGTAGATGAATTTATTCCTGAGCAGAGGGCAAAAATGAAATGAGAACTGTCTTCGCACAAGTTTTTATCGCATTGCAGTCTGCATAAAATGGATCTCCATATATTTTATGGGATAGCTGTGACAATGCGATAGTGTGATCTTCCATATTTATGAATGCTGTCCTCTATAATAAATTTCAATTTTATAATGTCCAGGTCCAGCTTATAAACATTAACCTGCAGGGCATGGAACATGATGCCAGGTTATAAAGAAAGGAGTTGTAGGACGTGTTGTTCCTCGACTTTTTCATCAGATCCCTCACATGGGGTGAGTGGTAGCGGTGGGGAAAACTATTAATTTCTTCAACTTTCCTCTTGTAAAATTGTCTATATATTCAACTACATTTTGTTAGAAAATTAAAGTTCAGTAGTCAAGACTGTTTGACTACGTCCTACCCGTTAATAAATAAAAGTGAATCAAGCGTGTATGGCCATGAAATATTCCATGTATCTAGTACTACACAATTTACAGTAAAACTGGATCTGCTTCTGCTGCTATCGAGGGCAAGGTGTTTGTGTTTGTATTTGTATTTATGTATATTAAAAACTTAGATATGCATAGAGCGGCTACAAACTTGTTACAATTTTTTTCAACATCACTCTTCTTCATGAGCGTTGAGATGAAGTAAACTTGTCTGATCTTGGTGATGTTTACAATTTTTTTTTTTTCTACGTACACATCCACATGGTGCTTGCTAGCCTATCATTAACAACATTGCAATGTAAGATATCAATAAGGGCTCTTTAAAAAGGTGCTTTTGCCTTCATTCCAAGTTTGTTTCACCAAATATGACTCCATTCTCTCTTTCCCACATGAGACTGTCTCCCATTGCACTAATTTATACTTCCCAACAAACAAAAAACTAAAGTTATGCAACTTTTTTTCCCTAAGCAAATTGTGCAGTATCCATGACTTTGGTAAGCAATGGAGGCAATCTGATTAATCTAGGAATAGCACCATCATCCAGCATAATGATAAGCTGAATTACTAACCAAGACCCACCACGCATGGCATAATAATTATCACTTAACAAAACTTAGAATTTTTCTATATAAAGTGAAAAGAATGAAAACAAGCCTGGAAAAGTAGGTTTACACCTGTAATTGCCTAATTGTGTTTATATGGAGTGCAGTAGAGGCTTTTGTAACAATCTTTCTAAAAATTTAAATTTTCCACGTAGAATTCTAATGCTGTTGTTTAAAAGGATTAAGATGGAAACAAACTGAGAATAGTCAAGCTTTTCTAGAGTTCGGGAGTGTTTAATTGCTGATTAAGGTTAATGATTATGAGCACGATGGTAAATGCGGAAAGTCTGAAGGCAATTAAAGACTCAAATCCCCACAAATCTCTCACATGTTCCAATGTTGGAACCCCTCATAATTAGGCTGAAAATCTCATCCACACCATCTTCCAACAAACAAAACAAATCCTTGTATTCCCTCCCATCCCAAACTTAAATCTCTCCTTCCGCCTCAAATGAACAACTCCCACACAAATTTTCCCCTTAAAATTGGCCCCCATATATGAGGCATCACAGCCAATCAGAGTGATGTTTTATAGATAAAAAGTTAGGTGAACGTGGTTTTTTAACTAAATTCATTCTTGCATTGCAATCCTACTTATTGAATTTTCAAGGTACACGAAATTAAAAAACCCGAAGCACCCTAAAATGCTATTTTTAAAATAAGTTAATTAAAACAAACCCACCTCATTAATCACAGTTCTTTGACCTTTCTTGATCTCCGAAGCTTTTAAAATTCTCTCTCTCGCTCACTCTCTCTCACCAACCATCTCCGTTTCTTTCTTAAAACAAGGAAAAAGAAAAATTCAAATCTTGATCTTTGCTTCAATAGAACAAGAGCAAGAGGAGCAATCCAACCTTCCAAGAAACCAGAAGATTCCCATTCTCATTCCCATTTTCATTAACACAACAAAGAACATGTAAAAGAAGAGATAACCAAAAAAACCAAAAACCAAAAACACTTTTTTCTGTTTTTGCTTTTCTTATCTTCAAAACACATACAACAAGCAAACCAAAGCCAAACTAAAGCCAAACCCTAACCCTAAACTTCCCACCTGAAACAAATGTCTCACCATGACAACATACCTTCAACGCCAGGCAAATTCAAGATGGAGAAATCCCCATATATTAACAGGCTCAGACTCCAATCTTCATTAGCAAAGCTCACATTTTGGTCCTTCATTTTCTTGGGCATAATCTTAATCTTCTTCTTCAGATCTCCATCGTCCAATCCTCTGCCGTCTGATCCCTCTCGGCGCTCTCTCCGCACCTACAACTGGGGTGGACCCGCTTTCGAGAAACGGGTCCGGTCCTCCGCCCGAGTCAGGGCCCGTAATGGCATCTCTGTGTTGGTCACCGGGGCGGCCGGTTTTGTCGGTACCCATGTGTCCGCGGCCCTCAAAAGACGCGGTGATGGAGTTCTTGGCCTTGATAATTTCAATGACTATTATGACCCTTCTTTGAAGAGATCAAGACAAGCCCTTCTGGAGAGAAGTGGAATTTTCATTGTTGAAGGTGATATCAATGACATGGCGCTGTTAAGGAAGCTGTTTGAGGTGGTGTCATTTACGCACGTGATGCATTTGGCCGCGCAAGCTGGAGTGAGGTATGCCATGGAAAATCCTAGCTCGTACGTGCATAGTAACATTGCTGGCCTTGTTAGTGTTCTTGAAGTTTGTAAAAATGCTAATCCACAGCCTGCAATTGTGTGGGCAAGTTCAAGTTCTGTTTATGGGCTCAATACTAAGGTGCCATTTAGTGAAAAAGATAGAACTGATCAACCTGCTAGTTTGTATGCTGCCACCAAGAAAGCTGGTGAAGAGATTGCACACACTTATAATCATATATATGGATTATCTTTAACCGGGTTGAGGTTTTTTACTGTGTATGGACCTTGGGGTAGGCCAGATATGGCATATTTCTTTTTCACTAGGGATATTTTGAAGGGGAAGACGATACCGATATTTGAGGCAGCTAACCATGGCACAGTGGCTAGGGATTTTACCTACATTGATGATATTGTGAAGGGTTGTTTGGCGGCATTGGATACTGCTGAGAAGAGTACTGGAAGTGGAGGGAAGAAGAAGAGGCCAGCCCAATTGAGGGTTTTCAATTTGGGGAATACTTCTCCTGTGGCCGTTACAGATCTTGTGAGCATTTTAGAGAGGCATCTGAAGGTTAAGGCCAAGAGAAATATAATGAAGTTGCCAAGAAATGGTGATGTTCCATTTACTCATGCGAATATAAGTTTGGCTCAGAGGGAGCTCGGATACAAGCCAACGACAGATCTGCAAACGGGTTTGAAGAAGTTTGTGCGGTGGTATCTCAGTTACTATTCTGGTGGAAAGAAGGCTGCTGGGTGATATATTCTTTTGATTGTGTGGTAGGATCCTTTGAATTCTTCTTCATTATGATTCTTATGATTGTTTCTAGCATTTATCTGTTCCTTGCCCAATTGTGTTGTTCATCTTTCGTATATTTTTAATGATGCCAATATGAGGAACATCATGTTCTACTACGTTGAAGAAGTTTTGTGGTTGGTGGACATTATTTGGGGGCAATTACGAGCTGTATTAAAAGAAAGCCAGAACCTTCATTTTTCGTTCTTTTTTCTTGTTTTCCCTTGGAATGTAATTGTTGTAGTTTCTGTATCGTAGAATTCATGACTCATAGAGAATATGCTGATTGTTGGACGTGTATCATTCCTATGCAATTCAATAAATAGCACACGCACTAGCTGAATTCAGTTACTTTCTACTTTTATCTTTTCCTAATTTTTATTGCTATAATAAGGCCTGGTGTATTAATGATGTCCATGATTTTGTGAGCTGTTAATTTTGCGACTCATAATTTACTGTTTTCCTATCTTGGCATGACCTCTTAGAATAAGCATATATTTGCCATGAAAAGTATGTTTTTTCTCGTTTCTTTTTTCCAATCCACCAATTTATCTTCTGAATTTACCCATATTGGATAGAATAAGACTATTAATTACAAATTCTCATCCCCAAGTGGTGTGGTATTATCATATGGATGATGGAATAATGAGAAGAATAATGTTGTAATACCACATCACTTGACAATTAATTGGGGTGTGGGAATTTGGTTTAATATTTTGAAGAGTAGTGTTACTCTATGTGAACCTAGTAAGTGGCAGTCTTCGATGAATTGTTATGTATAAGTTTTGAATTAGATTTCTGATTAATGTTTCATGGGAACTTAGTGATCTAGTGATAAACCTGTTTCAGAAGGAAGGTTGTTCTGTAGTATATTGTTATTTGTTGTACCTGATTTTTTGAAAACTTAATCAAAGTAATTGCTGTCATGATCTTAGTTATATAATCTTAGATTTTCCAATTCGCAATAGAACGGGTGTTTGGGCTTCATATGCTTGTAAAAGGTCTGTTGAAGTAGAAGCATCAGTGGCATATAGCTCTCTTGAACTTCTTTACTCTGGCTTTTCCATTTTAGGTTGTTCTGTCAATGTTACTGCTTTTGAGAATCCTAGGAGGAAAAAGATTCCCATATCATGTTACGGGTTATGTAGTCTAAAATGTTTTGATGTCAACATGAGAAAGATATTATTGTAGGATTATCATTTTACAATCTGCTAGAAAAACAAGTTTTAATATTACAACCTTGCTCATGCAGGGCCTTGGCATTCATAAGTTAGCAGTGGCCATTTGCCAAGTTCTGGCATGGTGTTATTAAGACCTAAAGAAAAGAAAAATTCAAGTATAAGTATAATCTCACCTCATCCAACGCGGTGATATGAAGCAGAGGTATTAACTAAAGGTTGGTTTTCTTGAGGGAGCACATTATGATTTTGAAATATGTTAGAGCGTCCCGTGTCTAGTATATTGGACTTAGTTATGATCTAGTTTTTTTTTGGACCGGAGGGTTTTACGATGTAGTATATGTTTGATAAAGGATCTAGTATTCAGTTCACCAGAAGATAATGTGTTCCAGTGATATAGGTAACTATTTTCCATCACTCTTTTAGCCAACCCAGTTAGCATTTGCTTCTTGTATTATGCAATTCTTTTCCTCCTGGCGGATCGGTGAAAATTTAAATTGGTAGCACAGTTGTCTAGGTGCTGGAGGAGGCATTTAATTTCGGTTTGGTTGATGTGGCTGTGTTTCTTGTGGAGAAGGTCCAAATGTGACAAATTTCTTATTCCATATCTCGGCGACATGCTAAAGCTTCCAATTTATGATACATCGTTTAAGGTGCCCAGTAATTGTAAGAACCAAAGTAGCCTAATATCTACAATGTTTCGGGACATTGCAGTTCGTTCATTGGAAATATATTTTTGTGAGTCCACAAAACGTCATCAAAATGGAATTTAGCGGTCCTCCTTTTCGTTATTGCAAAAGTCTATTGTAATCTTTGTAACATACGAATTGCTAATCTGAATTGTATTAGCATGGACGTCAAAATGGAAAAATAGGGTTGACCACAGCCTGTTATTCACAATCTACAGTAAATAAGATGACTTCTAAGTCTCAATAGATGGAGGTATCTCATATTGGTCGTACCTAATCTAAAAGTATCAAAAATAATATTAAAATAATCCCATCGTGTAAAACGAGTTATAAAATAAAGCCCAAATTTAAAAACTAAACTTCCACTTGAGAGGAGCTATCGACACCACTCACTCGCTTATGCACAGAGGAGTTCAAACCTATTCCATGTGTTGGTCCCTGGTAATGCAAAAAGTATCAAATAAACAAACGAAAGAGATGGGAAATCCACGAATTGTGTAAATACAAATAATAGAAACATAGCTTGGAGTGATGAAGGGGACTTCCTGCCCGGTAGTAATATGCAAAACTTTGGTGGGAATCCTCACCGGTCCCTTCACTCTCAATCTAACTAAGTTGAAAATTCGACGCCATTGCTGAGGCTGTCCTCTTGAATATCAATATTAACATGCGAGTACTCAATTCCATTTCCACGTAAAATTGTAAGATATGAGCTAGCCTAGGCCCTAGCTACACTATTCGATTTCAATGAAGATAACTCCAGCAAGTAAACATTTAACATTCTTCTCAGGAATTGTTTATCCCGAAAAATATTTAGCATCGCCCGAATTCTTTAAAGGCAACGTATCAGATTAATACAACCGCATCGATATGTACGAAAAAACCAAAGCCAAGTTTTGAGACAAACCAGGACCAAGGCACAGCATTACAAGCATAAGAGCTTGTGTCGTTTCTTTTTAATATCGATTGAAAATTTATAGAAATAAATAATATTTATTAATTAAAAATATTATTAAATATAATATCAAAATAACTTTAATAATGAAAACTACATTTTAACATTATTTAGTCTTTATTAGTACGTGTCTCAATTCGATGGTCTGGGAAGTCTTCGTTCCTTTTCTTAATCATGTGTGAACTAAGTTCTATGCTTTTGTATTGTCTAAGAAATGACACATTCCAACAAACAACTCATTTCTTAATTTCAAAGAAATGACCAATCTTTCCCATCATTGTTGAATAGTTGGCATAGATGGAATAGTCTCTTAACTTTACTAAAGTTAATATTATTAATAGGAATATCTTTATAATGGTACTTATTGTTGAATAATATCACATCATAGTCACCACATTGATAGAAAAAGCTTGTAAAGTGATGAACAAATAAATTTCTGTCACTGTATTGTGATACATCGACTGATAAAAGCTACTAAAACAAAGAAAAAGAGAAGGAAACACTTGAACAGTCGGACCACATCAGCTCGAAATAGGTAATTAGAATTCTTGTACAAGTTTCAATTAATAATGAACTCCATGCCATTCGCCCAAACTCCAAATCATGGAACTAAGGATAAGAACAATGGAGACTGATAGCCATCCGAATTGTAACAACTTCCTTTGTTGTATTGGAAGAAAAAAACAACTATAAATCTGTGTTAATTTCTTAATCTTCTTTAAAGAAAACTTTGCCAAACTTGAACGTGCTACTTGTTAATTAAAATGTAGCCGAAAACTTTACAATGGCGTAACGCAATCAACACTCTGATTCAGTAATATTAAACTCATTTAGTGGATTTATATACAAAATTTATAGAGCAAATCTGTACTGTAAGTGGATGTAGATAGAAACAAATCGCACCTAAACTAAAGTTAGAAATGTATAATAAGTGGGGGGCCCTTCTCACCCCTTTATGAAATTGTTTCTTTAGTTTCTAGCCATTTTATCTTTTCCTTTTTTTTTTTTTTTTGGGTGGGGTGGGGAAGGGGGGGTCATATCAAAAGCACTTTGCCATCCATCTGAGAAAATGTTGTGATCTGCAAAAACCCATATTGATCCTCTCAATGTTCCGCACATAATCATTTAATTTCCAACTATGATAACTACAGAAATTGTACAATATCTTCACTAAGAAAAGCTAAAAATATATATGTCTAGGAAAATGGTAATAAAATATCTATTATGAACTCCGATTTATTCTCATCTCATCCATAACGCTTACCACCACGTTTCTTCATCAGGGACTTAACAAACATCAGAAGAACAATTCCAAACCCCAAAGCTGCTACTCCTCCAACTGCAATGGCCACTGTTTTCTGTGTATGTTGCCTTTTCCCTTCACCTATAAAAATAAATTACAATCACATCTTTCATACTCACAGGCATTAATTCTTTGATTGAATATTCAACAGATAAAGTAAACAAACAAAAATAATACCACAAATAGGCCCTACCCCTCTTGATTCTTTTTTAAAAAAGGTTAAATTTTACTTTTATATCCTAAATAGGAGAGAGCCACCAAAACTTTGACCAAGTAAGCAAATAATAAAGAACCAAGAGAGTTTTTCATTACAAAACTTCATCTTATCAAGGTTTAGACTTTAGAATATATAAATAAAAGATCTTATGTAAATTTACATAAAGTATTAATTTTTGAAAACAGTGCATGAAATTTTCTTCACCTGGTAATGCATCTGATGGTGATGAATCTGATGATGAAGCAGGTGTGTTGGGCGCCCCATTTGGGTAGTAACTATAGCTAATGTAACATTTGTGGAGATAAAGCTGCACTGAAATTGAGTCACCACACTTATCCTTGGCTCTTTCTACGGCATTCTTCACACAATCACCACAATCATTGCTTGCCAAATCACCTTCACACTGCCCCAAAGCATATACTTCTTCATAGTTTCCAGCATAGAACAAGCCACTGTTTTTGACACCATTTGTTAACATGCTGAAAGCAATGTCTCGTTTCTCTTCAAACCCGGCTTCACTCGCCCGAGTTGACCCGCAAACCTCGTATATCAACTCAGTCTCAGACACTTGCTTGAACCCAACAACTTCATAACTAAGATAACAGCCTCTGAGTTGAACCCGAGCTGCTATGACTTTGCCACAGAGTCTGTCAACCATGTCTGGGATTTTGCTTACACAAGTGTAGCACTGAGACACACTGAGGTCTCCTCTGCATTGGTAGAGTCCCATGATGGCAGTCTGGCCATCACCAGAGGTTGTGGTGGCAAAAGTCTTCTGTGATGACTGTGAAACCAAGGCGGACAAGAGTGTTTTGAGGTTTTGAGAGTAAACCTCTGAAGGGTCTTGAAATTTTTGGGCTGCACAGCCTTTAAAGACCAAGTCGGTGTTGGTGTCTGCAGCAGTTGTAACAGGAGCAAAACTCATAAATATTGATAAGAGGAGTAATGAAAGAGAGAAGACTGACAAGGGTTTTGCTAGTAAATCCATTTAGGTTATGTGAAATGAAATTTGTTTTTTGATTCACACTTCACATCATTGGTGAATCGTTTTTGTCTTTGCAGGGTGTTCTTCGGGAGTTTCTAGAGATTGGCCTTGGCTGAAATAAATCTGAACAAGTGTGATTTTGTTGGGTTTTGGTGCAAGCGTGTTCGGTATTACTTAACGGGATTTGGCCCTTTTCGGGTTGCTTTTACATCTCTAGCTAGCAGCTTGCTTCTTTTTAGGCTTTAATTGCTTTCTTCTGCCTCAATATTAACAATAATCATAAACGTGTGAGGTGTGAAAGATCATTTATAATTGCTTAAATTAATGTTAATTATCTTCGCTATTGTAACTAACTAATTAAAGCTATCAGATTAAATTATTGGTGGAGTGCCTGGGGCTGAGCCCTGGTGGCTGTAAGCGGTGTAAACTGACTCTGGAAAAAGGGGATATTATCAGATCTGATTCCGCAGTATGCTTGCGGTACACTATAAATCGTCCAAGTTGTGCTTTGACTGTTACTTCTTAAAAGGGAAAAAGAAGAAAGTAAAAAAAAAAAGGAATATGACATGTTTATGCAAATGCAGTGGTTTGGAGGGCGAATAGCCAGGGCAGGTTTCTGCTCGATAAAGGGATCATCAAAACCTATAATATTAATCAAACGTTTTTGCTTGTGGGTTGGTAAGGTTCAGTCTCTTGGGTTCCTGTCATTGAAGATAGAGCAGTCGTCGTCTCTATAACAAGCCTCCCATTAAGGACCTACACTGGAGCGGTTTCAAATCCTGGACTTGAGTTGTGTTGATTAAAATTAGTTAGAATGTCCATGTCACTTGTCAGATGGCCATGTCCTCAATTTGACACGTTGTAGTGGTTTGATCACAAACATTTTATGATACTTGGGGCACAAACCAATATACACAAAATATAGCCTTGAACCCAGGTTAACTTTTTAAGTCCTCGAATAGGGAGTTTCCATTTGAACTCCTTTTGTCCGGACTGAAAGTTCGATATCTCTTAGTTTTAATTGAACCAAGAGCTTCAAATTCAATTATGCATATGATCATTTAAAATTGTTAGTGATAATAAGTGTTTAATATGATTACAAGTATAGCTTAGGACAGTTCAAATCTAGTGCAATAATGATAATTACGAAGATTTTAACATAGCCTTGGTCAGTTGATTCCAAGAATTTATCATCCCATTGGTATCATTGTGCACGGTTTGCTTCCGGAAAGTGTGAAAGAAATTGTAACTTCTAGGATTAATAGTTCCAGATACTGGTTGAGGTACATAATTTAAAGTAGAAGCTACTGAAACATGTTTTTATTCTAAGCAGAATTAAAATACCAAATATCCACAAATTTGAGTTTCCTGTTGTCTTTAAAGTGTATATCTGCCAACAAATAAAGCAATTTGCTTATGGGGAAAATCGAGCATGCGATGATCTGATAAGGTCGAGACAGAAGGGAAGCTGTTAGCCTCACGACGCATTACAGTTTAGATACGAGCCAAACAGTAATGCTCGTGCATTCAGGAAGTACAATCATCTATCATGGGCTTGAATCGTAGTCAAATTGAAAATTAATAAGGTGGGAGACCAAATATACATGTTTTAACCCAAAAAAATCTCATCAAAGTGAAACAAACATCTCATAGATCAAAAATCGAATTCCAGTTTATAAAGGTATAGGTCGTCTATCTGGCCATGTTTCCATCTTTTCAAAGTACTTAACTGGCACCACACCATCAAAACCTTCAGTCAATATCACCCCATTATCTGATATGTAAAGCTTCATTCCATCTGATTTTCACGTAGGGAGATAACAATCAAAAACAAAAGAATGCATCAACTTCATTTAGATCACCTCACTACTATAGAAAATAAAAAGAATGTGGAAGTGGGTTAGATAGAATTTATTATGAGGTTTGCATATGATAAATACCTTCTAAAGCTTTTCCGACATCAAGAAAGATCAAAACATTAACATCCCGTCTCATGCCTGGAAAATAACAAACATGCAAATCATTAGAGGTCAATAAACCTGTTAAATATCACTCTGGGAGCAATTGATTAATGAATGATTGGAAAATTCCATGTCTAGATTGACCATGAGGAGTCTTATGTTTAAGCCTGGCAACCACAGCTAACATGTGTCCTGGATTCAATGATTGCAAATCTTTTATTTTCCATCCACTAAAATACTTTCAACTTAACTAAAAAAGAATCCCAGCCAATATGTTTACTAGGTTGCGACTCTCAACTTCGTTGCTCTTAATTGTTAATTGAAAGACACGGGCAGAAATCCGGCCACTGGTTCCATATCATCGATAATGTTTCTGCCTAAAGAATGCGCGAGTATTATAAACCATAAAAAACCATTATTGACAATGACATGTCAAAATAACATCTTACCACTGATTACTTCACCATCAGTTGGCAAGCCACTTGAGAAATGGACATGTAGTCTTTTCATGCGCTGCAGACCAGACTCCAAAATAGATTCCAGATTCCTTTTATAAGTACCATGAACACACACTGCCACCAAAGCATAGGCAATACATTGAAGCAAAGTAAAATGTGATATAAGATACTGATCAAGTAACTGGTTGCTTGAAAGGACAAAAGTAATGCACCTGGAACTTCTTCAGCTGAAAGGATTGGTTTTAATAAGCTCTCAGTTTCAACTACCTGCCAAGTGAAAAAACCCAATTCAATTCTGCTGAAGCGATTAGGGAATTCTGTAAATCCACAGTCCCATGTCACACATCATAAAACTAATATAGAAGACATGTTTAATTAATCAAATCAACCATGTCACAAACACTTGGAAAAAAAAAAGAGGAGAATATTGTTTAAACAAATATATATGGATATATCACCTTTATGGTGTGGCCTTGGTTTGCACGTATTAAAAGCTCCCCGTTTTCCTCCAGGAGGCTAAATCTCTGTTTATTATCCTTTCTGACAGCCTGGAATTAAGCAATAAATTACCAAAATGTTATGCCAAGGCTATTTATGCAAAATACAAATTGCTGCAAATGAATATTCAATGACTATGCATCAAGCAAGTAATACTAACAAATTCAAAAGGGCATGATTTCACACGGTATAGAACAGTTTTAGATTAAAATCAGCATTAAATAGCAAGTTGAACAATGTAAAAGCATTATGTTTACACAATGGTACTGAACCAACATGCTTTAACATATTTGAGCCTTCAAGTTCTGCTATTAGCAGCTTCCAAGTTTCCAAAAGCCTAGCCCTTCAGCATTCATTTGGTGGACTGGGAACCAGTATTGCAATGCATTAAATCAATGTGGCCTCAGATATTATAATTCTAGAAATGGTCTCTAATTTGGTTCACAAGGAGAAAATTGTAGCTAAAGAACACACTATTTCACATGTAATTTTTTTACATATAAGAAAATGTCTTAATTATAAGACGTAAAAAGTCCTTAACCTGTGGATATGAAACACTTTCACGTTCCATGCTAAACCTACAAAAAAGTGGAATCCTAAATTTCATTATGCTAAACATTGTTCAACGCTTTGTTTGGATGGAAACAAATGAACATTTGTTCTTTAGGTCAAGCATACAGATTGTTAGAGTGTGACCTGAATCCTACTTTTTGGAGAAATCTTTTTAGGATTCAGTTTAATGATTTGCTCTTAATTAGGATTTTATTTTCCTAATTATGGTTAAATTCTATTATACTAATTGACTCCTATAAGAAATAGGATTGATAGAAAGAATATGAAAATAGAATTATTATATCAATAGGAGTCCTGCTCTTATTAGACTCCTATTAGGAATAGAAGATCTCCATATACAGCTATAAATATAGGAATTGAGAATCAGTTCAAGTTAACGAAAAGATGTGAGAAAGGAGAGCTAGACATAAGGGGTAAATACCCTTAGTATTTTAGGAATAGAGATTTGGTTCAACACCGATAAAGCATGTTGCTCTGTTATATTAGGTATCAAATAGAAAACCTTCAGGCTGAATGATAGTAAATCTTCATACACTAATATGTTTGGTATCGGGTTGGTATTTGGTAGAACATCTGTATGATGTGTTATCATTTGTACTCTTACATACCTATGATCTAGTGGATTTATCTCTTCGTCCGTGGATGTAGACAATTGAAGTCAAACCACGTTAAATATTTTGTCTCTTTGTGTTGTTTGAATTTTACCAATCTTGATGTTATTTGTTTTCGCATAATTCATTTGCAAGTGGTATTAAAGCTCGTTAATTTTCTTACAAGTGATATTAGAGTTCGTTAATTTTCTTACGAGTGGTATCAGAGCTCGTTAATTTTCTTACACAGATAACTGGGAGATAACTGGGAGAGATAAGAATTTGGGCAAACCAACCTCCCTGATGTCGTCCACTGTATGAGATCTTAATGGAACTTGGGCAAATGTTTTCATGTTAAGCTTGAGTAAATCTTCAACTTTGACATACCCATCACTCCGCATATTCAGGCTTAATTCAGAAGCCATATGCCGCAATATACGTGTCCTGAACGTATTAGTTAAATTGATCAAACGATGCACGAAATGTAATAAAAAGAACAAATAAACAAACCTCACTATTGATATCCATGTGAGAATCAAACGACCAGTTGGCTAAGTTCATATAGGTTTATCATTAGATTCCTTTACCTTAAACAAAACAAGTTGAAGAAAAAATAATATGCAAATGCCGAATTCAATGAATAGCGTGAACAATAGTTTAAGTAAAGCCTGAAAATTTATTCTTACAAGAGTCTACCAAGAGCATCAATCTTATCTTTGCTTCCACCACCAGCACCAGCACGGCCTCTCGATCTCTCTCGATCATTTTTCATCTCCGAACCTCTTACTCTACCACCGCCTCGGCCACCACTGTCCATTAACACCGAAAATTACAATGTTTTTGAGACCTAATAAAGTAGCAATAGTAAATTTGTTTGGCTTCTCAAGAAATTTGCATATTTTACCTTTTACTGGATTGTGCGAAAGAAGAGAAGGATGTGCTGGGATTACAGGGGGTAGTATTGTCCATGAAAGGGAGGGCAAAAGACCTGGAAAAGTGAGAGAAGGGAGAAACGGGGAGAGGTGGAAGATGAATGCGGCAGGAGCATAGAATTCTAATTGTAACTCTAACGCTGATGATGCTGTAGCTCGCACTACACCACATTGATACACCGCTGCGCTAGCAAAGACAATGGTGGGAAATTGTTTTTTTATTAAGCTGCCGCTGCGCGTGGCAATTTTTTTAAAGCACCCCAATTTCCTTTCTTTTGGTGAACCTATTAATACGACTCTTTACCGTTTTCCTCAATTTTACTACAATAATATCCTCGCACCAAAATGACTATGGAAGACCCATCAGATCAGAAGAAACGTGAGAGTTTTTCATCTTCTTTATAATTTTGATGTATGCTGTGAGGAATAGAGAGAGCATCCATTATGCTAGATAACTAAGGTTGCTGGACGTACAGATGTTGAAAATAAAAGTTTAACCTTAATATTGATTATAAGGATACATTAGAAAGTTTAACGTTGGAGAGTAAATGTAAGAATTGGATTCACAGTTGTTTGTTCTCCATAATTTACACAACTTCAAAAGATGGAAGTTCTATATCGAGAACTTTTGTCGAACTTAACCAGCAAGCAGACCCAGGCCTCTCCCCTTACAAGAGCAAGAGACGGCTGATCATGAAAATTATACGACAAATTAACAACTTCTTTCAAGAATATTATGAACACAATCTTTTACCATGATTTGGCTTTTCCACTGCATTAAAGTCAAAGGCAACTTTATTCCATGTGTTAGTTTTCCAATCAATGTTTGATTAAATCAAACCATGATCCCGTTGATTTAAGATCTTCGACAAAATTCCCAAAAATAGAAAGAAAAGAGATCTTCAATGATCAAAGAGATGATGCCAAAAAGAAAATTATAAATTAGTCCAATAAATCACAAACATTTTTTTCCTCCCCAATTAGCTTAACTCAATCTTCAACCATAAAATCCTTGTAAAACAAATAACATCAAAATTTGAAAAACTCAGTCCGGCTCATCCAATGGTACAACCCAAAGCTGGTAACAAAGATCTGCTACCTAAGCCACGAGAGTGCTGGCAGTAGTTGATTCGCTGCAAAAAAAATACCCAATTGATAAGTGCATATTGAAAAGCAAATCAACTTATGATTAAGAATTCCACCAATTGGGGTAGGCACAATAGGTCTTGCGAATATGATTACTAATCAGGCTCCTTGAAACACAATTTAATTAAAAGAATATTACTGAAAAGACCACTTTTATGAGTGAATGCTCTGCTTGATAATTATGCACATTGCACCAAAGTTGGAGGATACAACGAGCCTGAAAAACCTAAGTTCATTTCAATAAGCCTCAATCCCTTTTATTTTTATTTTTAACTTTATGCAGTTTATCATCTTTATACACCTAAGAATCATGCAAAATTAAAAAACAGGACTACTCACTATTTCCACACAGGTGGAAGCTTCTTTGTCTTCTTGTAGTAACGAGCAAGCCGGTGAATCCTGCTCTCAACCAAGATCAACCTAAACTTGGAATCTTTATCCTTTCGGTTCCTCTCCAGATGCTTCCGAATGGCAACTGCTTTCTTAATTAGGTGGTACAAGTCCTCGGGTATTTCAGGAGCAAGCCCTAAACAAATATGGTAGATTGAGATGAAAAGCCAGTTATTGAAACAACCATTTCTCTCAAACCTTAAAGGGCGAAGTGGCAAAATAAAAATAAAAAACCTCCAGAAAACTGTACCATGGGCCTTAAGTATCCTCAAAATCTTGCTTCCAGTAACACTCTTCACCTGGGCAATCCCATGAGAATCACGAAGAATAACACCAATTTGAGATGGTGTCAATCCCTTCTTCGCAAACTTGCAAATGTTATCGTCCACCTAAACGATGAAGATGATAAATAATACTCCAAACAATATTGAAACTTAAGCTTTAAATTGCTTAGGAGAAAAAGAACTCCAGTATTTACATTCATACAAAATAGAAAGACCCAGAAAATTTCACTGAAGGTATAAGAAAATAATGCCCCTAGTTCCAAGCGTTCTAACAATATAAAATAAAAAATCATCCACAGACAACTTTGCTAGTATTATATTATGAACTAAAATCTCAATCTCAATCTCACATGTGGATATGAAACCAAATACTATACACGAATTAGAATATCGATAATTTTATTATATAAGAACTGCAATCAATTCATGAAATGATTAAACACAATTGAATCGAGCAAAGTAAATACTGTTTATGTAGACAAGCATCTAAATCATCAACAACAATCCAATAACACTTAATATTATAACTTTACACATGGATGAGAGAGCTGTGCAGCACCATTCATTCCAAACTTCCTACATCGAATAACACATTATCTAATGCAGAAAAAAAAATCTATATTTTCATCTTTCCAATTCAAAATTAGAAAAAATAAGACTAGGGTTTCTCACATCCGTGGAAGAGATCTTGAGCCAGCTTGGTGGGGTCCTCTTGTACGGCAAAGCTGAAGATGAAATACCCTTACTGAAAAACAAACAAAAAAATTAATCAGTGCTAATTCCAAGAACAAAACATTATCAAGATTCTGTTTTTAGGATAAGAAATCAGGTTGAGAATAAACCCTCGACTGTGCATACGACCCATGGTGGCGGAGACGGAGTTTCGCTGCCTTTCTGTGTCACTCCAAACGCTACTCCACTCGGACCAAAGAAACCCTAATATCAAAAAGGAGGCTCAACACTAGGGTTTTTATTATCTTCGTTAATAACACTGGACTCCCTGTTTTTTTGTTTGCCTATTATTTTTTCTCCTACCACGAATGAGATTTTTCGTATCCGGTCCAGGCTCATTGGCCCAATAACTCTTTAGATAAAAGGATTGAGGGCAGTCCAATCTGGTTGGGCCAATAGATAAAAGGTTATGGACCAATAGTTTAAGTGCCCCTATTCACATACACGAGGCCCATTACACTGAGTTATGGACGTGACCCCCGAAAAGTAAAGGCCCATAATTAATCTTAAAGGAAACATGCACAAGTACAATACGACCAACCAAATTGCATATCTTTTCCTAAAATTTTCCAAATCTTATAAATTTTTATTTGATATTTAAGAATCAAGTTATTACAATTTTCAATTTAACCCGATTAAGCATGAAATAGAGATGTGAAAGTAGATTTTAAATAAAAATTTTAAAGATAACGCAAGTTTATTCTGAGTAAGGGACAGTACAAGTTTTGGGTCGATTGAGATGATTTTGAAAATCCTGAAGAGTTATAATTTCCCTCCCAAGTGTTAAATGCTTAAAGCAACTGTTGTTCCACTAGCTAGTTCTGTTATTCGAAGCTGATTCCAGATCTTATTGCAGACTTCGGCAATAAGTAGCAGCAGTTGCTGCATGTGAAATTCAAAGTTGAACACTCAAACATACAAATACTATCTATGTCTCTTAG
Source organism: Bursera cuneata (assembly GCA_026212285.1). Lineage (NCBI taxonomy): Eukaryota > Viridiplantae > Streptophyta > Magnoliopsida > Sapindales > Burseraceae > Bursera > Bursera cuneata. The sequence goes on along the minus strand of JANLJB010030989.1, from coordinate 7,112 downwards.
ACGTCTAGTCTAATCCCTGATTGAAAAGTTTAGAAAGGTGTTCTGTAAATGCTCTGGAAAGTGCAACTTGGACAAGAAAGCATTATACATATATCTTGGAGAGAAAAAAGATAAAGCACGAATCCTTTCCACATCTTCAATGTGTTTTGCTT
>JANLJB010030988.1:0-40894 GCA_026212285.1 Bursera cuneata | reverse complement strand
TTTTTTAATGCCAACTCAGCAACTCTTTCTACCGTTAGATTAAAAAAATCAACGGCTATTAAATAGTGTATGAAATTAAATCAAAAAAATTAAGTCACAATAGCCTGACCCATATATATATATATATAGAAAAAGAAGGAATATATTTTGATACAAATAAAGCCAGACAAACAAACAAAAGTGTAACGAAACAGAGAATAAAGAAAGGATAGGCTAGGGTTAGTGTTACATAAATTAGAGAGCATAAAGCATTCTCATTTTGGCTTCGATATTATTTAATCTTCCTTTTTTCTATAAATAAAAATAAATTTATATTTATATATTTTTTTAAAAAAATTATGCTTTGAGATTTGTCAAATTCTATAAGCAGGAGCGCGTTGCACACTCTCGAGAGTGGGGAAGGTTGTTGCCGAAATTAGGTAATCTTGTCAATAAACAAAAAGTACCATTTTGAATTCTGATCCAGGCCGGGGCAGCAGCACTGTATATACAAAGAATCGGCCACGTTTCGGTCAGTGACTGGATAAAAAAAATGTAAAGTGGGGCCCAAGTGAGATTCCAGACCCAGAAAGAAAGGCAGCCTTTTGTGATAACGACACGTCGGTCGCAGGATATCATAACTTAGTACATCTCGGGAAAAGGGGCTGTTGGTGGGGACCACTTGAGACCTTTAGGTGACGCCTTCTTAATGTCGATACTGAAGCGTACTACCGGATCAGACTTTCTGAACTCTGGTTTTGCTCCCATTGGTGGTTTTGTATGATTCTACCTTTGACCATTTCTCGTCTCAAAATCACTGTTACTCAAGCCCTAATAATAATCACTTTACTTTTCTACTATTTTACGAATAAATCTCACATTAAAAAAATTAAAAAAAATATCTAAAATTATTTTTAAAAAATTTAAAAATCACGATCATAAATCAATAAACTGATTAACTGAACAGGTCTTTCTTTTATCATCAGTATTAAAAATCGATAACTCAAGAAATAGAAAAGAGTTATTGTGAGATAGAAATAGAAAACGAAACAAAAAATTGTCGCATATTAATTGGTGATCATGGCTTTTAAATTTTTTTAAAACGTGATTATTTTTTAAATCATGCTCTTAGTTTTGATCATTTTTTAAAATCTCACTATTTTTCTTATAGTAAATACATGTCATTAAATTTTGATTTAATGAATTGATTATATTATTATTACTTTTAATAAAAGTCCATTGAATTTGACAATTAATTCTAAAGATTAAGGTGAAGTGATTGATTAAAGAAAAATTATAAGATTTTTAAAATCATAAATAATTGAGTTGAATTTTCAGTAAATATAGAATTTGCAATATTCATAAATAATATTAAATCTTGGTGGTGTAATGTAGGAAAATTAACTAGTTGAGTGTATTGGAAATTCCCTTGTAGAGTAGATGAAGATATTCTAATAATTACTGATCTAACATCAAAGCTATGATAGATTTGATTTGATCATACAACATAATTCTAATGGTCCTGCTACTAAATCGAAATGTGCATCATTTATGATTTGATGAGAAGAGCTAGGGTTCCATTCACCTTTCTTATAAGTTAATTAAACCAAAATTACAAGTGTTATCGATCATGAAAAATTGATAATTAAAAAATTTATGTGATATATACAATGGCTCAAGTTATTAGAGTTTAATTGTTTTTATTTAATTTTATATACCATTTGATAATCGCTCATTTTATTAATCTAACTGTGGAAAGAATTACTAAGTTGTCATGAAAAAAATCATCTTTTAAATTATCTTTCCCTCCCATGGATTATAGTAAATCAATAATTATCAAATTGTATATAAAATTAAGATAAAAAATTAAGTCCCATAAACCTGACCCATGTATAATATCTTCAAATAAATGATCTCAAATAAAATTGAATTCATTAACGTCTTAATTGAAACTAAAAATCTTCATTCATTTTCGAAAAAAATTGATTAAAGATTAAACACAATTATTAATATTTCTTTAGTTAGGTTGTTTCATTTATTAAAAAAAAAAAAAAAAAAGGTATATATTATTATCTCTTTGATTTAATCAAGTTTTGACTTTACTCCAACCTTTCACATGAACTTGAACCCATCATCTCAAATAATCATAATATAATATATATATTAAGAAAAGTCAACTAGATTAATTAACAAATAATATATAATTAATATTATAAATAAAGAAAAACATAATTAATGTATTTAACTAAGTTGCTTAGTGAGTGATTAACACAGAAATGACAGCTCAATACAGCAACATTTGACATTAATTTAATTTATTTTGAATGGGTTTACAATTCTTAATTTAATATTATTTTTGTTCTCAGAAAATTATCTCTTGGATATCCTAGATCTGGATTAATGGTGAAGACACCCTTTTAGTTAATATCAACATTATATTCTATGTGGTTTCCATCTCATGTTATTTTTAACTATGACTAGCTTTGACTAATATTCATAAGATATAATTATCAGTATACACTAGTTTTCTTAATTATGATCAATGTATCAGATTGATTAAAACGTGGGAATGATCAGATGGTTCCACATTAGCATCCACATTAGCCACCATGAAGGCTCATGCACTGAAAAAGGAAATAGTTCTAGAAATGTAATAAGAAAAAGTTAAAATGAAGATTCATGTGTGATATTATATTATTAATAATTTCCAGTGAAGAATATAATGGAAGTTAGTGGGCATTCAATTGAAAGATGATTTGCTAACTCACTCCAATTATTTAATTTGCTTTACCACTTTTAATCATTTTTCTTCACCAAACTTCTTCAAGGCTAGACTTTTCCTCCCATTATTGAGGATGTGGGTCTGGTTATTTTCTTTTTATTTTTTTAAATAACAATTTCCAATTTAATTATGTTATTTTTGTAACTTGTTTTGCTTTCTCCTTTTGGCTTCTGATTTGTGAATGACCAATTACTATTCTATTTAGCCTCCAAACAAAGCCTTAAACTTTGCCTTCTCTTTTTCTTTTTGTATTATGTTCATTGGATTGTGTTCTGTGAACAGCCTTCTTGATCAAAAGAAAAAATAAAATAAAATTAAGATAAGGCATATTGTTTGGTGCTTAAGGCTATGTGGGGTCTAAGAAGTGATTATTTGTTGGGGGCAACAGTACTGAGCAATCTGAGCTTTGAATAATGAAATTATTTTACCTTGTGAAAGGTCAAAGAATGAAGTTTGGGTAGTTTTAGGGCATCTATGATTAAATTAAGATAAGTACAGTACTTTTTCATATATCTCATTATTGAAATTTTTAGATATTTTTAGGGAATTTATATATATATTTTTTAACTTGTAAATTGAAATATATGAAAGTTAATATTTTTATTTGTTTATTCTTAGTAATGCCATTTTCACTTATGATTTTATAAACATATTAGAAGCATTTTTAAATTAATATTTGACTAAATTATTATTGAAGTATTAATTTAAATATTATAAAATTTTAATTTTAATTAATTTATCATAAAATATAAACTATTAATAAATTATATTATGAGTTTGATTTATTTAAATGTGTATAGTTATGTAAAAATTGTTATTATTATTCTATAAGATTTCATATAAGAACAAGTTAGGTGCTATTAAATAATTTAAAAAAGGGTGTTTTAGAGAACTAGAGGAGAAAAAGGTGACTCCGACATTTGTATTTAGACAAAAGCTAAAATTTATAGTTTTTTTCTATTAATATATTTTTATCTATAAACAGACCTAAGTCAAGAAAACAAATATATAAAAATATTGGAAGTTTGAAAATAAGTTAAATTCAGACTCTAGATAAAAACACAAACACCCCCTAAGTAATACAATACTTTAGGGGCATTTTAAATTATGGATTAGATAATTTCATATATCATCTCATTTGCGAGTTATCAAAATTCTACATGACATTTAAAAATTTACTTAGTTAAAATATATATAATTTTTAAGAATTTTTTCTTTAGGTTCAATATTTTGAGAGTATTTAGCCATTTTAATTGAAATTCAACAAAAACAGGTTTGTGGTATTGACTCTTAAGGATTGGTGACATCGTTTTTATTAGCATATCCAATTATGTATTTATTTTTAATATTAATGTTCTTGATTTAGAATTGATTTGATATTAAAAATGATTTTTAATGATTAAAAATATTTTTCATCTATTTTAAAATATATATTTGAAAAAAAAAAAGAAAAAGATAAAAGATAAAAGCTTAATGCATGGGAAGCAGTTTGATTAGTTTTTATACATAGTTTATAATAAATAAGATAAGCTTTTTTTATAAGAGATATGATGCTTTCACCTTTGCGTGAAATATAAGAAAATCACAAACAAAACTTTGTATGAATAATTGAAAGAGAGAAATAGGGATTAAAGAAGATAATGAGATAGGGTTAGGGTTTGGGTGGGGAATCCTTGTTCCTCTAATGGGATTTCTTATTTGTGACTCATTTCCTTTTATGATTAGAGATAGAATTAGATAGGGTGAAAGGATAATCAATCAATCATTTGTTCCCATTCTAATAAATTTTAATAACTATTAGGAACACTAATTCAATGTTTCGCTAATAAATAATGATATGATATGTTGATGATATAGCAATATTAATGTTTATTAGATGGAGATTCATGCAAAAAATGTGAATCATAGAGTCAATCGAAATATTTTTCACCTAAGAAGTTCTCATATAAATAGTAAAGAACATATGTTTGTATAGGTTTTGATTTTAGTAATTCTAATTGATAATTGATAATAAGAGTAGTTGGAGAAGATTCTTTGAATTAATTTTTTTTTTTTAATATTTCAGATCAGATGTTACTGGGGATATAGTAACATAATTAAGTTTAATAAAAGAAACCTTTTAAGAGTTTGAAATATTGGAGATTAGTGTAAAAGTGAAAGAAGGCAATCAACTATAGCATCATTGGTGATCATACTTTTCAAATAAGGTATAATTGGAAATGAAAGTAATGATTTCAAAGGGAGAGTTTTTTCTTGGTAGAAAACCAATCATAGAAGATAGAACTGGCCATGCAAGTAAAGATTGATCAATATTTGTCTTTCTACAAAGGCAATAATTCCTTGTGAGATTGTGAATTGATCCATGAAGTTGGCTTCATGTGAATGTGATTGTGAATGTGATGACCATGTAACCAATTTGCATTATTATAGAATAGATTTTTGTAGCAAACACTTGATACTTTTTCTCTTTTTCTTATTTTATACTATAAAGTTGCTAACCCAGTTATGCTTTTAAGGCTTACCCCATGTGGAGATCATAAAACTATAAAGAAGTTTTTACTGAAAATTTGTCTTCCTCAAAAGAGGCAAAGCTGTGAGATAACTCAGATAATTACTCTAAGTACTCCACCTTTCACCCATTCAAAAGACTCTGTATTTTGAACCCTTTTCAAACCTGGAGTGAGTGGTTTGGTGTGTTCATGTTCAACTTTGTTATTTTTTTTACTTGTTTTTGTTAGATTCAAGAACAACTCAAAACGAAGAGATAGAAGTTTTAAGATGGCCCGATGGGCCCTTTACTCTTTCTAGACAGGAAAGAGTTGGGTTCTATGTTTGATGCATTGGGCTAGATTACTGTCTTGGAAGAAGGCCCTGTCCCTTATGAATCATGTGCTTGATCGATGGTTCAAAAATGCTTCCAAGTTAAAGAAACACTTTCTTTAGAAGTACTTGAAAGTTCTCTTTGCATGCTGCTCTATCTAGAAAGAACTCCAAATTGTTTTCTGACCTTAAGAACCATTTGACTTGTTCCATGCAAATAGTATAGATTACCAAATGTGCAAAAAGGTACTGTGTAGCATTAAAAGTTCTTTCAAACGCACACTTGGCCATGATGGTGGCATTTCCTGAGAGTAACAGATGTGCAAAAAGCTACAGGGAAACCAACCCCGAGTAGCTGTATTTAATGACTGAATTCAAAGCTTTGTTGCAGGAACTTAAAGCTAATACGCTCTTCAGATTGATCACTTATGACAGTAATTCATGCCATTTCCTGCACTTCACTCCCATCCTAAGCCATAATTACTAGTTTTAGGGGAATTTCAAGTACCTCTTAAAAGTACAAATCTGCAAGGCTGCAACTCAGTATTTCACAACGATGGCTATTGGCTGGTGAGCTTGCAGCTCAGTTTTGCTGTGCAGAATATTGACTAAAACTAAGAAGCAACTTCCTAGTCTGTAGATGTCATTATTTCAGGGAAATGTTCACAGAGCCTCCATATTAACTAAGACCTTACAATTCACTTTACAGCCAATCTTGAATGCTATGAAGTCTAGGACATCTTGCAAACTCACGAAGGGAGGGACCTAAATATGCTAGTTAAGGAAGAATTGCAAATTCACTCAGCCATTAATAAATCACAGCAACAGCGTAGCACAGGAAAGAAAACAACAAGAAGCAAAGAAGGTAATCAATCAAAGGCAAGTACACTAAATTAACCCATATATACTTTTTTCTTTCTGACAATGACAACGGATTTTACATAAACCAACTTAGTTAAATTATACACAAAATCCAGATCAAGAAAACATACTGTTGGATCGCCAAAAGAATGGTAAAGATAAGTGCAGGAGCTCCCTACCTTAAAAACTCTAATACGAAGAAGATCTGGATCAAACAAGGTTCACATAATTCCTATCAGGTGGCAATCTTCGAAAACACCCCAAGCCTAATAAACTTTGGCCAACAATCTTTCCATCCATGAAGCATGCATGCTCTTCCTTGCATTTGGGCTGACCTTGCAAGAAGATAACCGTGTTGATCAAATACTTTTCATCCAATTATCTTTTCCCAAATCTCAAGCATTTGTTGTGTCTAGATTCCGTAATACTTGGATTCGAAGTAAGTTGTTTATTTGCCGGATTTGTGAGACAGATTTTTTCCATTGCATTCATGAACTTGCGCAAATGTTTAATGAACTCTGGATAAGTTTCAAGGTTGCAGTGACCCCCGCCTTTTACCCACAAGGGTTCGTATTTCTCCTTGGCTAGTTCCCATAAGCGCTTTCCATGGGAACAATCAACAATGTCATCATTGGTTCCCTGCAAATGTGTATAAATAAATCACATCAGCAATGGCAGCAAAAATACATTGACTCTGGGTAGAATTAGCAGAATTAGAACCATAAGCAATGAAATATGGAAGAGACATAATTAAATCATCAGTGAATTTACAAGATCTTCCATTGAAGACTCAAGCATCTTCAATTTTCTTATGTGCTATGAAAAGAATAGATATATGAAATAAGATTCATTTAAGCAGTGTATGATTACAAGCACACAGAAAATGTAATGATAAGTTTCCCAAAGATTATCAAGAAAAATATAATAATAATAAGCAAATGCAAGTTCAAGAGTTAAAAATCAAAGTTACAAATATCTTGATGATTCAAGGTTAGTTGCATCAGTTATTTGGTACTGCAAAAACTTATACAGCTTACAGAAACTTTTAAATAGAAAATTACATCTCATGTATCAAATATTAAACCGATACAGCAATTCCAGGCAGTCATCTCAAACAGTAAGGGATTTAACACTAGTTTGCAACTAATATAGGAATGACCATAAAAAACAGCTAGATAAATGAGCCAAAACAATGAAGTAAAACAAGATACTTACATGTATAACAAGAACCGTACAGTTGACATGCCGAATTTTGTCTATATTCTGCAAATGTTGAATGGAGCTTCTCAATGTAAAACCATATACTTTAAGCTTGCAGAAAGAAAACACACAAGTTAAACTTACTTTGAAAATGTCAAACCAAAATGTCATCTTCACAGGATACAAGACCCGTATGCCTGAAAGAATTGCACTATGAAGAATGACACCTCTTAACTTCTGTAATCGAGAGGCCAAGTGCAGTGTGGGCCCACTTCCAACAGATTGGCCATACAAAATCAGATCCTCCTGCTTAACATTATATTCTCTCCTCAAACAATTGTACACAGCCTCTATATCGTAATATGTGTTGAACTCGGAAGGCTATCACAATACAACAACTAATCAGTTAATTGGGGTAGCAAAATGATCCAAAAATCTTTTAAGAAAAATTATCAGGGCTAATTAGGAGTTAAAAGCAACTTATACGAGTTTCCAAGAGAAAAATAAAGTTCAAATGCATATTAATTTGATAGATTCTTTTTACCTTGCCAGTGGATGCCCCATATCCTGAATAATCATAACTGCAAAACAGGGGGAAAAAAAGAGAAAAGAAAAAACACTGGATGATCAACGGAAGGTTAAGGGGAGATGAGAAGTACATCAATAGCCACATCTAACTAGATATTTCTATCATTGGAAAAATCATGTCAGCTGCACATTAAAAAGCAGTTCTTCAACTTTTTAAAACCCAACACTTCAATAAAACATCCAAAAAAACTTCAGGTCTTCATTCCTCGGGTAGAAAGATATTTATTAATCCCTCACAAAAACATTCTAATACATGCTGACAGATTAAAAAAAAAAAAATAGCTAAGATAAAATGAAATAATCCAACAAAAGCTGTTGTGTGAATTCATTTGTAAACAAAGTCTATTTGTTATTATTAATCAGTTATTAAAAAAACCAATCAAACATACGATTTTGAAGAAAAATAGGACAAAATTCTACCACATTTCATAGCAAAGACATCCTTGTTCAGATTTCGATCAAAGTGCTAGGATCAAAATTTCCTTCTCATTTTTGGTGGGTTCAAACTCAGAGAGTCAAAAACAAAAATTAAGTCCAAAAAAGAAAACAGAGCCGGCATCATTTACTGTAGCATATAAAATTGGGTCTAACATGTTAGCTTCCCTTCTATAAATTTTTTAAAAAATAGAATGATTCCAAGATATGCAAAGACAGAGTGAAGATAAATCCATATGAGAAACACGTAATCCAGGCAGAATAGATAAACCATGTCCAGTAATTCAAGCGTCTAACCAATTACAGATATTACGAGCAAAAAAAAAAAATAAAAAAAAAAAATAATTCAGAGACAACATTAACAAAAATAATGAAATTGAAAGAAAATTTGGTAATCAATCATCAATAAAGAAATTGAAAAACTCAAATGAACAAAGTGGGTATCAGAACCTATCACAGAAACAAGCAACAGAAACCAAAATAGACATGCGAAGATCATCCAATGATTACCAGAACCAAAAAAAAAAAGGACTGCAAACCCTTTTCAGCATGATCAAAATCAAAAGCAACCAACAAAAATTCCAGAAAGATTACCACATAATATTAACTCTAAGGTGAGCTCTAAGCTCAATGAAGAGCTCCTGCATCTGTCCCAAATCAGCAGCATTTCCATGAGAGTACAAGACGGTAAATCTCGCAAAAGGGTGTTTCCAAAACGTTGCCACGATCTTGTTGCCACCCTTTGTGTCCAACAAATGAACATCCATGTTCTTATCAGCAGAGACACCAGAGAACACCAGCACGCCATCTTGTTCTCTGCAAACATCATACGTTGGTGGGTCTGGAGGGAAAAAAGCAAACTTTGCCGCCACGCTGGATGTTACATTACCCATGTTGCGTAACACACGATGAGGATGATGAGCGTACTCTCATCTACGTTGAAACATGCAGCAGAAAAGGCTAAAAACAAGCAGGCTAAGAGGCAAAGAATTGATTTTTTTTTCCTTCTTGTATTGTCTTGATATGCAGCTGGTTTGACACAGGATTTGAACCGTCAACACAAAGACTTTTCCTTGATGATGACTGGCTTGCCTTGTGTTGTTAGCGAATATGTGAATGAGATGCTTGTTTATGTTTGCGTTTTTGTAATTTTGTTTTGATGGGGGTGGTGTTGGTTACGGTGAATTTGTTTTTTTTTTTTTTCTTTTTTTTCTTTTTTACTGGGGAAGATGAAAAGGCAATCCAAGTTGAGGAGAGATTAAAGTTTGTTGAGAGAATGGATCCGATCTAAGCGGGTGAGCTGGAAGTGATATTGGAGATGGAAGGAAGAGCCATGAAAAAAATAGAAACAGAAACCAAGTTCTGCTTTTGAATTTTGGTTTTTTGTTGAGCCTTCTGTTTTTTGTTTTTGGAAACAGAAACATAGAAACAAGTGTTGGTTGCATGATGATCTGTACAGACTTCTATTTTTTGACTACATGCATCACACTACCTTATGTTCCAATGTCTCATTTGTCCTTCCTTACCTTTGTCCATTGATGTTAATATTATTATAACCAAAAAACTATTCATCTTTTAAAAAGACTTTGAAATTGGCAACAGTTACCTCAATAATTGATCAAGTGATTAAAAAAGGTAAAAAAAATTTAATGTTTTGGTAGAAATATTCTTAAAATTACTCTCAATCACATCATGTATATGTAATGCAATCAACCTCTTGGCTTTCAAGGGTAATTCAGACTTTGGAGTAAGAATCTCAGGTGTTCCCTCTATCCAAAACAAGGAATACTTTCCTCAAATCAAGAGCTCTAGACATAAATAACTGAACACTTCAAGTCTAATTGGGTTAAAAAACAATACAATCTTCAACAACTAGCGTAAGAAAATCTAAAGCAACAAGATGGATGGTTGAGATTCAGTCAAAGGCTGCTGAGAGAAAGAAAATTCAGAGAGTCAGACTGAGACATTCGTTCCCTTGTTTGCTTTGTTCAACCAATGTCTTTACAATACATTACATTACTAAAAGATGATGAATGGGTTTGCCTTGCTCTGTCAATTTTACAACTGTCTTCTTTCCTCTTCTCTTCTCTCTTCTGCAAGTTTGACCATTATTGTCTCCTCCTCTGTAAATAATGTAACTCAACTTTTAGCTCTCATGTTACTTTCTTTCTTTATCACTTTCTGATTCTGTCACAAATGATTTAACTCCAATGGTATCTTACTGTTTTTCTATCATGCAATACCAGTACTTCTCAGACACATAATATAGACGTCACATGTTATTATCTAAAATAAAATTTATACATTTCATAATTTATTAGTTTGTCAAAAAAACTTGCGATAAAAAATTAGTTTGAATCATAAGTTTACGCAAAACTAAAATTAAAACTTGAAAAGAAAGGCAATAACACAAATAGAAACTCATTTATTAGAGTAAGAGAGAAGAATAGAACCTGCTTTCAAATGTTTGTTTCAATAACAACTATCTTTAGGTAGTTGGTTGAATTTCAATAACAGAAAAGCTTCTTTAAATTGATAAGGGTACAATCGACAGACTCGTCTCGTCTGGGGCTGCTCAAGGAATGGTGGAAATGGGTTAATAGTGACATTTTTGGGTGGGTTGATGATAAAGAAAATTACTTGACAAACTCTTTGGGAGTAGGGGACCTCTTCATCTTGTGCTTTAAATGTAGGGGACCTCACTTCATACCGAAAATGAAAAAAAAAAAGTGGACAGCCCTAATAAATGAGCAAGAGCCTATTCTAATATAGATAATGTTTGTCAATTTTTTTAGGTCAAGATGCATGTCAAACAGTTATGTTCATTTCTCATTCTAAAAATGATTGTTGAAGCTGAAAAGAGAACTTGTATTCAAGACTTTGATAAGGTTTTGATGGGTTTAAACACTCGTAAAGATCTTAATAACAAGAATTGAAATCTCGAACAAAACATTATCTTCAAAGAATTATATCTGATCTCTAGAATTACTTGATTTGGGATAGTAAAGTGATAGGGAAACAATCTCAATAACAACTGTTAGCTTAATATATCTGAAGCTGTATTAATTATAACCAAGTTGAATCAGGGTAGGTGGATTGCTCTCGGTAAAAGATGTTTGTTGGATTGCAGTCTGTATTTTTTATTTATTTATTTTTTAAGTGGGAGTAAACTTCAGTCCAAAGGAAAAGACTAGGTCAAAAAGGCCATGAAATGCTTGGAAGTTGGTGCACTAATAAAAGATGAAAAAGCTACGACTTAAAGATGACAAAAGGCAGATTGACAAGTTGTAAAWTAATCTGTTATCAAAAGAAAGAGTCCACAGAATTATATTAAGATCAGTTGTTGAACTATGGTTTCTTTTGGCTAATTACATGATTGCAGAAATCTAGGAAATGTATAATCATTTTTCATGTGAATAATACCTTTCCATTGCATATGTAAGTGATTAGTTGATAGGTTAGGAACTATTTCAAAAAGGGTTTCAATCACCTAATGCAAATAGAATAAGTATTGAATGGTCTGCTCAAATCGTCAAGAAAAGTGGTCAATATAGTCAAACTGATCAGCCATTGTTAGTATTTTTTTTTTCGCATTTGATCCAGGCCAAATCTTAGCTTTGTTAGTACAGCATCCAGAAGCTGAAGTTGACATTTCTTGGCCCAACCCCGGATTTTAACTGCATGACTTGACTGCATTCGTTTAACACAGGGAACAGAGAAAGTATCTAGCTAGATTGAAATTAATCCCAGATTAATTTGGAAAAAAAAAAAAATATATAGAAGTCATTATGCATTACCACAGGAAAAACATTACATGTCGCAGATTTGTTCTTAAAGCTAGTGTCCAGTTTAAAAAGCACACAAAATCCAGTACTTTACGGACACATTAAAAGAAAGAAAGAGCAACCTGAGTGGCATTGTAAACATGTCTATATATATTTTATAACCTAAGAATACCTAGCCTTTCCTCCTCGTTTCATATCTTCCAAATTGGTATTTGAGAAACATGTGAAATACATATATGTTTCAAATAGGTGGCCTCAAGTGGATAGAATCATTGACCTCAATGCTAGGCCAATGGATACTTACCGCTAAGCCCAATCCCTGGGATTAAAAGCATGTCTATTTGGAACATTGTCATGCATGAAAGCTCTTTATAGCAGCGTTAGACACCAAGTTACAGACTAAAATTCAGTCATGCAAGAATCTAATTGCCATGTTTAAATAATATATGCTCCTCTTGTAATGTTGTCATATCTCCCATAACACCAACCCAACTCTCTGCAATTTTATCTACTCTTCCATCCAAAATTTCCACCATGGTGAAGGCTCGCATTGTTCCTCTGAAGGTTTCATTGTTTATAGAGCTTCTGTCCGCAGTTCCTCGCTCATCTATTAATCTTTTAACCCTTGGAACGATGGCCCCATTGAGGTATATTGTGTCATCCTCCCCAACCACAATCATTTTCCGTTGACCCTGCCCGTTTAACAGTTCTTTGTGCATGTGACCAAACACGACCAGTGGTGGGATACAGAATGTTGTAGTCTCTTTTAAAAGAGATATTGCTTGCGCAAGATCTGTACCAGAAGATGCTCTTGTAAACATGGTTGGATGAAAATAAGATTCCATCTTAACATTGAGTAACGAAAATGCATGTTACAGGACATAGGACATAGTTTGTCTCCGTCTGGTACTTGGTCTAATCATATTTGTTAGGTATCAATCACAAGAAGGAACAAGACCCAACAAAATAATGACATTGTCTCACAGGAATGGTGGAATATATGATTACTGAAATAGTCAAGTAAGTGAGAAAAAAAAAAAAAAAACCATAACCATGAGAACCATAAGAACATTACCTGGATCACCATGGTCACCAGCACCAACCACCCAATCTTTTCCACAAATGTCATTCACTTCAGAACCAAGACCTGCAGACCCCTATATTTAAATCAACGGTGTTTAATTTGCCTTAAACAACTGAAAAGTCATTTTGGCAGGATGATATACCAGTGGGTCCATTATGAGCAAGAAGTATAACCAGATGATCTTCTGGTGTCCCTAAAGTAGCCTTATAGATCCTCTTGGCACTTTCATCCATATTTTGGACTCCATATCTGAGACGATATTCCAAAAAATTCAGAACAAGAAAAAGGAGACTCCATATCAGCAAATCTTATTGGCATCTACATCCCAGTTATTTAGTTTATTTTACTTCCTGAAAATTGCAACAAATATTACTTCTATCTTCAAAACAATTGATAGAGTGCATTACTAACCTTGCGGACAAAAGCCTTTTCCGAAAAATCTCCTGGCCCCCACATGAAAATGGCCGTCCACCAACAACTCTGAGTTTTAACACTGGGAAATCCATATGTCGATAAGCTACATGCTCCTGACCAAGACTGAGAGTCACATAAAGTACGGTCATTTCCATCCAATTTATTTCACAAATTTAACAGATCATAAATGATAGACATTATAACATACTAAAGACCACAGCAAACTAATAGTAGAAATGGTTGCACAAGTGAACCGTAAAAAAGTATTTTAAAAATTTGATAAATTTGTGCTCAAGATTCCCCTCCCAATTTTCACATTTCATCAATTTTTGGCAACAAAGCACAATTATTTCCACGCATTATTAAAAAATCCATGGGAAATTACAAATTTTCCTTTAAAATTATGCATAACAAACACTTTCTTGTGCTTTCTCAAACAACATGAAAATACCAATTCACAGACATTGCAAAATCCCAATTTATTTCAAACAGCCTGAGAACAGTAGATTCCAGAGCACATTTGGACCTAATTTGTCTATTTCTTCTATAAGAAATAAGATGGTTGTATTAAAATGATTTAAAAGAGAAACTACAAATGCGGACCATTAAACCACAAAAAGTTGAAAGGGTTAAGGAGAAACATCTGCCCCATATAAAGACAACCTAAAAAGAATCCTAAGTCCTCCTCAACCAAAGAAGAATATCTATACAAAATTGAGCCACCACTTATTCCTACTTGAAATGAATAAAGAAAAAATAAGTATCATGAAAATCCAGTAAAACCGAATCACAAAGGGACGCATGTAGGTGAACTTTGTCCCACAAACTGTCACTGTAGAAGAGTACTAATTTATGCCGCTCCATTCTTTCCAGCTCATCATCCTCCAATAGAATCAAAATGACCAATCCCATTGACCTTGAGAATCATAAAGATAATATGCAGATCGCGATCATGCTATGAACGTTACTCAAGAAATACTTAAATGAAGTTTTGAGATTATTGTGAAACAGTTGTCAATCAATGCCTGATCATGGTAGATATATGATTTTGATGGTCCATATAGTTCCAGTTATTTGCAACACTTTCCAGATTCTAGTGATATCAGCACAGTAATATCCACATAAGTCTGTGATTTGCTAGCAAGCAATTCTTTAGATACCCAATTGAAAATTTCTGCCATCCATAATCTTAAGCAAATATTCCTGGCTGAATTTTCAAGCACTTCAAAAACTAGGGAACAGCTCATATCGCCTCCAACTCTAATAAAAAATTGCAAGTAGAATACAAGTCTATCAAAGAGATAATGTGTAACTGTAATTTTCCTGGACAAATAAAGGGAAGAAAGTATAAGTGGAAATTATATTGCAGACCCAAGGAAGGGCAGTTGCATTTATATATAATTAACTATCAGAAATATTCTTGGCCCCAGCATTGAAGTCAAGGGTTCACATCCCTTGGGCCACTTACATAAGACATATATGTCTCACATGTTACTGGCTAACAAACTTGTAGGCTGTGGACATAGTCCCTAATTTAAGAACTCAGTAAACAAGGAGATGACGGATTTCTGGGTTATCAGAAAAATAAAAAAAGAACTCTTTCAGTGATAGTGGGGAGGCCATACCTAAGATAATTGCATTTTTAAAATTTAAAAGTTTTTTATTAATTCTTTTATCGGCAAAATTTATGTTTTCTAGACCCAGGGTGAGTGTATTTAGACTTTTAATGGCTTTGTTGAGTGAAGTGATAGGCTTTCCAGCAAGAATTAAAAGCTTGATGTAGGATGTTCCTGTCTTACATCAACGCATTAAGCATGAAAGACTGTTGTTGCCACAAAAATTTTAAAAGCAAAGAAAAAGTGCAGTTTATTCAAGTTGGCATTGAGACAATATTATCTTACATAGTCAATTAGTTCAGAAATAAGAAAATTGTGGCAATATGACAAGATATTATCTTTCTCATCCAGTTTCCTTTATCTACTTTATAAGATGTCAAATATTTTTCTTCATCATCAATATTAACAATTGGTCCTCTTTGTTTACCCTAAAGGCACATACTAAGAATATTAAAAAAGTAATAACTATTGCTTATGATTTAAAACTTTTTAACATGCACCTTAGGCACAAATTAAGATTGTTAATTTACGAGCCACTCCTATCTGCCAAACAGAATCAAATTATTGATAGCTATAAAACTACCAAAACAAGAATACAAATGACAAAATCATCCTTTTAAATAGAATATATTGCACACACATGGAAAGCAAGAAATGGGTGTCTTAGCATGAAACATCATTATTGCCATCGCGAGAAAGAAATTGTAGGGCAGAAAGAAACCAAAATAATTGAAGGTTGCTAAAAAAGATAAACATAGATATCATGATCAAGCAGAAAAACAAGTAAAATCCAGAAAAATTGATACTCCTAGAGATATCAATTAAGCTTACCAGTCTAGCTGAAGTTGAACACCATTCTTCTTCCTGAAATTTAAAGTAGGGATTTAGACAGTAATACTCCAATCAATTTTTATTGGCTAACCATTTTCTAAAACACATAACATTCCCAAAAAAGAAAAGCTGACAGTGTACCAAATGGGAAGTACTAAACACAGCCAAAAGAGTTCTGAACTTACTTTCCAGAGAACTTTTGAGTTTTCCAGGAATCATGATTTCCTAAAATAACTGCTTTAGGAAATTCAAGAGCAGCAACACTTTGAACTAGTTCAACATTCTCATTACCAAAATCACCTAAAAGAGCCAAGAAAGTGCGGTAAACAAAGAAAAAATAACCAGAAAAAAAGGAAAGAAAGATATATTATAGAGTAGACTAAGGGGAAAAGAAATCTAAGCACTCTCTAATCCATAGCCAAACCATAACATGAGCTGCAGGAGACAGTTGAGGAAGTGAAGTAGGTTTCTTCCAAATGGACTTTTTTGAAGTGTATTACTTACATCCAAGGAAGTTAAAAAAGTGGTGTCCAGAGTAGACCTAGTTTGCATAAACATGTCCTTGTTACTTTGCTCACCAGTTAAAATAGGAGAAAGGAGAGTTATGGCTTCTGAAAATAAACAATGCCATCAGGTAGAGAAACATAAATGGAGAAGGGAACCTGCCTGTAAATAGCACCAAGTCTGGCTGCATTTCAAACAAACTCGATTAGATAGATACATAAGATTTTAACTGAAAACATTGATACGAAGCTTAATCAAGGAGCAGAAAATTCACTTCTAATGCAACTATAAATTAATAAGCCAATTAGAAATGAGGTGAATTTGTCATCACCAGCTTTGTTTCTTTTGCCAATCCCTCATATGATTTCTAAAACCAAGCTTTCCCATAATAGAACATTGAGTGTTCTTATAGATGCTACACAACAACAGTGTAGACCCCAGTCCAAGCCTGAGCTAATCCCATACATTGCCAAGCTCATTCAAACAGACATTTGGTCCAGTACAGAGCTCAAGCACAGAAACGCTACAAGAGCTACAATATTGTACTTGCTCGGTAACAATCGTGAGATTAACCACTTAAGGATAAAGGCTATAGCTACACTGATAACGTTACTGGGACAGCACCATAGCAGTTTTCTCTAATACTGACACTTCTAGTAACATTACTGTCTACTAGGTAGGCATACAATTAGAAGTAAATAATGTTACAGATCAAAACGACTCCAATAAACATTAAAATAAATAAAATAAAATCTTTATTATTATTTTAGAAAAAAGAGAGAGAGAGATTGAAAGTACCTTAAGGAATTGAAGAGCTTTAGTGTCTTCTTGCAAATTCCAGTCATCATGCTTTACCCAAAAATAAAAAATCATACTTAAAATATAGAAATAGATGACAATGACGATTATGCAAGCCAGTAGACAGAAACTCACAACGTCTCCGACAATGGCGATTCGGACGACGGAAGATGACATGGCGGAAGATGAACGAGCTGTTCTCGGGGGAGTAGAGAGGAACCCGAGTGGTTGCGCGTGAACCAGCGCACTTAGCATTCCCGCTTATTTATACCTATACGTCCCACGTCTGGCGCGCGTGCTTTAACAGCAATTTCAGGTTGACTTTGTAAGGTTGCTTATCATCACATGGTGTCGTGGATACTTTTGGAACCGTTTGATTTGCATACGGATAATTTGATGGACTTGATATTTCTATTTTTGTTTTTTAAACTTATTTAACACAAAATTGTTTTCTCTCAATCATCGTGTCGAGTTGAGACATGATACTGATGGCTATGCCCTTGCCAGCGGCTTGTGCCTCTATTAATCACTCAAATCCTTGTGTTGTCTAGCAAATATTCCTTGGATGGGGTTATTTATACCCGTAAAGAGACTTAAAAAACCTCAAATTTAAAAAAAAAAAATTAAATGACTGAAAATTTCATAAATTTAATTATCATTATAGACAAACTAATAAAAAACATAATTTTAAGTAAAAAAAATTAATCAATGTATACATTTCCTATAAAATCTCTTTTTTTTTTTTCTTTATGTATGAATTAACAAATCTCAATTTTATATCGTCAAGTCTTCAACTTCTAAAATATTTATAAAAAGTTTTAATTTAATTTTTATTTATCATATTTCAAATGTATATCTATATTTTTTGTGTTGCTTTTTTTTTAATAACCAAACAAATATAAATAATGTTAGTCTTGAAAATTTTATCCAGATGATTCTTGACATAGTTTAATGAGATATTTTAAGTGTTTTTAGGGTTCCGTATAGCTCCACCATATTCCTTTTTGGTGCATGTCCTTCTCTCTGTGGGGCTATCTAAGAAAGTAAAGAAAGCTGTGTTATCGGAGTCTTGAGTATTATGGACATCACAAGAACAAAAAAAAACACATTCATAAATAATCATTGATTTTTTTAATTTAATGATGAAAAAAGTTACTGAGTTGACATAAAAAAATCATTTTTTAACTTCTCTTTTTATCCATGGATTGCAGTAAACCATTATCTATCAAAGGGTGTGTGAAATTAAATAAAAAAATTAAGTAACCCTATATTTTATTGGGTTAGAACTTATCATTCTTTTTTTGTTTTGTTTTATAATTACTTAGAATTCGTTTCCATGATAGATTTAGATTTTGGTATAATTCGGATAAAAAAAATCGAAGATAATTATTAATATATTTTAGTTGTCCATAAAAGTAAATTACTTAATGAGTACGAAAGATTATTTTTAAGAGACGGGTGTTAAAAGTATTGTTTTGGGTGCATATAGCCCCACCTTAATTTTAATCGATATACCCATTTAAACATTTTAAAATTTTTAATAAAATATTTAAAAGAGGGACGGAGTGTGCAAGGTAGAGTATATGAAGGAAAAAAAGGGCAAGTAGATGCATGTATATATGCAGCTAACCAAAATTTTAACGCCACCCGTAGCCTTTTTATCATGGATGGACCATTTTATGAGAACAACAACTCATGCTCAAGGCAATTATACTTCCCAATGGCATTTATGTAAAAATATTTATATCCGTTGAGTCTAATCTTCTGTCTGTCCACTCATTATCTGTCTACTATTCAACACCTAAATGGTATCACTTTCAAATTTATGCTATACATGAGTATTGGACGCCGTGATGGACGACTCTTTTGCAAAGACTTTCAAGGCGTGTGTAGATGCTGTAACAGATTTATTAGAGCTGAAATATTTAGTCAACTAGATAGATATCTTAAATTCATCCATCAATGTCACCTAGCAGGGTAGACGATGTGGGAAATCTAGAAACTCTAGGTGTTGTACCATGCTAACTTGAGATTTGATTTTTATTAATCCTAGCTAGCTAGAAATGTGTATATATATTTTCATAGCTAGCTTTAGCAAGCAACAACAAGATTCCATTTTAACAATGGCTTCAAAAGCTCTTCTCGTTTTGTGTTCCTCTCTTCTCTTTGTTCTGCAACTCCATTTTATTGCTGGACAGACTGCGGTAAAAGGCGTTTACTGGTTTTATGACAGTGGATTTGCAGCCTCTGACATAAATTCCACCCTTTTCACTCACATATTTTGTGCCTTTGCAGATCTTAATCCCAATACTAATCAGGTTACCATTTCATCCTCAAACGAGGCCCCATTTCGTGCCTTCACACAAACCGTCCAACGAAAAAATCCTTCTCTGAAAACCCTCTTGTCGATAGGTGGAGGAAGTGCTAATCAGTCAACTTTCGCTTCAATGGCTAGCCAAGCTAGTTCACGTAAGTCTTTCATTGACTCTTCAATAAACTTAGCAAGGTCTTACAACTTTCATGGCCTTGACCTTGATTGGGAGTACCCTTCATCATCTACGGAAATGACCAACTTTGGTACGCTTCTTAACGAGTGGCGAGCTGCTGTGACTACAGAGTACAACAAGAACACTAGCAGACCAAAGTTGCTTCTAACGGCGGCGCTGTTTTACTCATCGAATTATTACGGGGTGAATTATCCTGTTCAGGCTATAGCTAACAGCCTGGACTGGATCAATGCAATGGCGTATGATTTTTATGGTCCTGGTTGGTCAAAAGTTACGGGGCCGCCTGCTGCTTTGTACAATCCTGGAAATCAAGTTAGTGGTGATTCAGGAATCACAGCTTGGCTTCAGGCTGGTTTGCCCGCTAAGAAATTAGTAATTGGCTTTCCGTTCTATGGTTATGCTTGGCGTCTAACCAATGCTAACAGCCATGGCCTGTTCGCACCAGCTACTGGAGCTGCTATCTCATCAGATGGGTCAATAGGATACAATCAGATCAGGCAATTCATAACCCAAAACCGCGCCACGACCACAACAGTTTACAATGCAACTGTTGTTACAGACTATTTGTATAATGGAACGACATGGATAGGTTATGATGATACACAGAGCATCTCCACCAAGGTTTCGTACGCCAAAACAACAAAGGGATTGCTCGGTTACTTTGCCTGGCACGTTGGTGTTGACTACAATTGGGCCCTTTCTACTCAAGGTTAGTATATGAAATATTTCTTTGCACTACCATTAACTCATGAATCAAAGGTTCCCAATAGTCGCCGTTGCATGCTTAATTTGCATTGTCATATTTAATACTTCACTTATTTTTACTGTAATTTTCACTTTTGTGGCAGCATTCCGGACATGGGGAGCGTAGACAGGCATCACTCAAACGAAAATAATGCAGAAGAGCAAAGCCTACATTAAGGAGGAAAAAAAAAAAAAAAGACAGAATAGAAGATAGATGGTTCCAGATATCTGTCTTTTTTTTGTCTCTATCGAGGCAAGTAAGCCACACCAATAAGGGAAAATGAAAATGAGTTCATGCTATGTAGCAAGACTTCATATAAAATAATAATATAAGATGAAAATAAAAGGATATCCATGAAGAAAAAGAACAAAATTTCAAAGCATTAATTTTTGAGCCAATAATCAAAGATAATGATATCTATGTACTTGTCGTGCATGTTAGGCATAATTATCAATAACGTATATACATTCGATTTGGAAACGACTTTACATCCATTGAAAATGAATAATGTGCATGCACCCCTATACTACGTAAGTTTCTTGCTTTTGGTGCTAATTAATTAATAAGATTCCCTCTATGAATCAGTCACCAAATAATTCAATATTTGGACCCAAGCTGAGCACAAAATTTATTTTACCTTACCTTCCGCGGATCAGAAATCTTCCAGCAGATAATTTTGACTAGGACTAGTCAGCACCGATTTTTTCACTTCTACTTCTACAATTAATGTAAAATCCACGACGTTGCATTCTCGACCACAAATTCAATCAAGAAAAAAAAAAAATTGTCAAGGTTCAGTCTCTTTTTCTATGATGTTATCTTTGAAAAATAAAAAAAGTCAATTTAATTGAACGACCGTATGAGAAGTACATAGATAATAGGAAATTTACTATGAACCTCCTGATAAATTTTGAAAAAAATACTCTACTTTATATTTTTATTATTTTTTAATAATTAATATTATTTTCTTCAAAACTAACATTTATCCCCAATTATAGGCCTCATTATGTTGGAATAATGGTCAAGATTTATTTTGTATATATCTATTTGTTGGAAATATAGCACACAAAAGCTGACTTTAAAAGCAAAATGCCAGATTGATAAGTATCTATATTTCCATCTCAGAAAGCAGGGGATTTAAGCGAAGCAGCTTGCATATATATTCTCATAGAAAGCAAGAAGTATAGCATATCTAACTCTTCTCTTCAATGGCTTCCAGAATGCTTCCTGTTCTCCTCTCCTGCACCCTCCTTTTTCTTCTCCAATTCCACTTCTCTGCTGGGCAAAATGTTGTCAAAGCTGCTTACTGGTTTTCTGGCAGTGATATTCAAGTTTCCGACATAGATGCCACTCTTTTCACTCACCTTTTCTGTGCTTTTGCTGATCTTGATGCCCAAACTTATGAGGTTACCATTTCATCTGCAAATCAGGACCGGTTCCGTTCCTTCACGACAACTTTACAACGAAAGAATCCTTCAATTAAAACCCTCTTATCAATTGGCGGAGGAGATTCTACGGGTGTCGTTAAGGCTAACTTTGTTTCAATGGCTAGAGAGGCTAGTTCCCGTAAATCATTCATCGATTCATCGATAAGATTAGCAAGGTCTTATGGTTTTCATGGCCTCGACATTGACTGGGAGTACCCAGCCAACGATGCTGAAATGGCCAATTTCGGTACCCTTCTTAATGAGTGGCGTGCAGCGGTGTCAACAGAGTCCACAAACTCTGGCAGGCCGGCTTTGCTGTTGTCTGCTGCAGTGACTTACTCATCAAACTATTTCGGAGTGATTAACCCAGTCCAGGCTATGTCAAACAGCCTGGACTGGATCAATGTGATGGCTTACGATTTCTATTATTACGGTTCTGATTCTTCGAGAATCACTGGACCGCCTGCTGCATTATACAGCCCTGGAAGTCAAATAAGTGGAGATGTTGGAATTAGAGCTTGGATTCAAGCAGGTATGCCTGCCAAGAAAATAGTACTTGGCTTTCCCTTTTTTGGCCATTCATTGCGGCTTGCAAACGCTAATAACCATGGCTTTTGGGCACCAACAAGTGGAGAAGTGAATGGTGGGCAGATGGCGTATAAGGACATCAAGAAGTTAACCGGAGCAACGAGAGTGTTCAATGCGACTGTTGTTTCGGACTATTGCTACTCAGGGACAACTTGGATTGGCTATGATGACACCCAGAGTATCTCGACTAAGGTTAATTATGCCAAGGGGAAGGGACTACTTGGTTACTTTGCTTGGCAAATATCCCAAGATGACAATTGGGTCCTCTCTCGTCTTGGTTAGTATATATATAGATTGTATTAACTGTTTGTGATATGGCCTCTATTTATTCAGATTTTTAGTGCTTAATCTTCAGTCTAACGGAATCTCTTCTGTGCTATGCAGCTTCGCAGACATGGGGATAGGCACCCTTTACGGAGACAGCAGAAATGTTGAAGAATAACAAGAGCTGGTTCATATTGTAATAATAATTTAATGAAATAATTCGAATAATATATAAGCTCAATTTACTCTCTGTTGCAATAACTATATTCAAAGAAAGAGTTTCCATATCCAAGACCTTCACTCACAGCTAAATCAGGCCTCTTATTTCTCTTGTCCATAGGTCATGAATGTGAAAATTAATTTAATAGTCGTTACATACATGTTTGGCCTTGTTTTAAGACTTTTCAATGAATTTGGGGGACAGACACTCCAAAATAAGATTATATATAAAATTATATATTAAAGGATAACTTTGAAATTACTTGATCAATAAGTGAAACGTTTTGGTCGAGTGGCGTGACAAAAATGAGTAGCTCCGAAAGCTGCGGCCTTTAAAACGTTTTATTATGCAAACTTGGCTGATAATACTTTGGCCTAAGCCTAAAACTAAACTTATTGGACTCATCTATCCAGAAATCCCAGCTAATAATATCTTAGACTAGACAATTGTCAACCCCACATTTTTATCCAATTCAATGTGCCACGTTAATTTTCTTATATTTTAACATCTGTTTGCCACGAAATCAGCCTATAATGACGAACAATTAAGTTCGGTACCATGCATCTGGCTATGAAGAGATTCATAAAAAAAAATGTGAAAAAAATAATTAACATGGAAAGAAATTGCAATTTTGAATGTTATAAATCTCTATTTTCTTCTGCGATCTTCTAACACATTCTAATCCGAATAATAGTCTTCTCTTCTGCTATACCCAAAATTACTATCTAAACTAAACTTATCTGATCGAACAAAGTTCAAAGAAAACACACGCAAGTGATTCCTGAAAGATTTTATGGAATATTGTAACATGCATACGTCTTGTAATTAAAAAATAGAAAGTCCAAAGCAATCTTTAGAAGGGCATGCATCCGAAGGAGTCAATTAGATTTTTATGAAATTGACTGGTCAAGGCATTAGTGCAATAATATATATATATATATATATATATATATATATATGTCGCTTGAAGCTCCATGCCGATAGTCATATGATCAAGCAAAATAAGTTTTCCTTGATCTCCAATGGGTTCCAAGATGGCTCCATTCTTATTCTCCACTCTCATTTTTCTCCTCCAACTCCACTACTTGGCCGGACAAGATGCCGTAAGGGCAGGTTACTGGTTTCCGGGCAGTGAATTTCCAGTTTCTGACATAGATTCCACCCTCTTCACCCACCTTTTCTGTGCCTTCGCTGATCTTGATTCCCAGACCAATCAAGTTGTCATTGCGTCTTCAAACCAGGCTCAGTTCTCTACCTTCACACAAACTGTCCAGCAAAAGAATCCTTCTGTAAAGACCCTATTATCCATTGGTGGAGGCAGCGCAAATGAGACAGATTTTGCTTCAATGGCAAGCCAATCTAGTTCACGAAAATCGTTTATCGATTCCTCGATAAGTCTAGCAAGGTCTTACAATTTCCATGGCCTAGACCTTGATTGGGAGTACCCCTCCACGGCTACTGAGATGGCGAACTTGGGTTTACTCCTCAATGAGTGGCGAGCAGCCATTGCTAATGAGTCCGCAAGCACAGGCAACTCCCCCTTGCTCTTAGCTGCAGCAGTTTTCCGCTCATCAGATTATTACGCTCTGGATTATCCAATTCAGGCTATAGCAAATAGCTTGGACTGGATCAACGTCATGGCTTATGACTTCTATGGTCCTACTTGGTCAAACATAACAGGACCTCCTGCTGCATTATACAACCCTGGAAATGACCAAGTTAGTGGAGATTATGGAATCACAATCTGGATCCAGGCTGGTGTGCCTTCTGATAAAATTGTTCTTGGCTTTCCCTTCTATGGTTATGCTTGGCAGCTTGCAGATGCAAACAATCATGGCTTCTTCGACACAGCTGTTGGACCATCTATATCGGCAGACGGCTCAATAGGTTATGGCCAGATTAAGGATTTTTTATCGCAAAACAATGCCACAAGTGTGTATAATGCAACTGTTGTTTCCAACTATTGTTATTCTGGAACAACATGGATTGGCTTTGATGACACAGAGAGTATTTCCACAAAGGTTACATATGCTAAGGACAATGGACTGCTTGGCTACTTTGCATGGCACGTCGCTGCCGATGCCAATTGGGTTCTTTCTCAAACAGGTTAGTTTTATTTTTTATTCATTGCATTTGTCACGCTTCTCCTAAAATAAGTTATATTCATTAATTGACCCTAATTTTCACTCTGTGACAGCTTCGCGTACATGGGGAGCATGAAAATCATGGACGAGTGAAGATTTGTTTAGTTGAATTTATAAATATTCCCAATTATGTACTTAGCTATTACATTATTTTGTAATAAGGCAACTTAAGCCAGTTAATTAATTAAAAAATATATATAATTTTCTTTGATATATGCACACGACTAGTTTTTAATAATACCAGTTCAGTAGATGTATCCTTGGAAAGTAATTGGTAAAGTCTAATTTTACAGAGACACATGGTGTCATAAAAGCCTAAAAGTTATATCATAGACAACCAATAATTAAGATCGATTGGTTTGACTTATGATAGAATTAAGTTTTTTTGTATTTTATATTAACTCTTTCAACTTTCATATTACATATTAGAATCGACATTTTCCGATATAAATTATTCTTAACTAAGTCCTCGTTAACTTAATTTGACACGGTATATAAACATAAATTGTTCCCTTCTCAATATTGAGCTTTCAATCCATTGGCAATTGCTCGACCAACTTGGCCATTGCTAATGATGAATGCGAGCAGCCATTGCCAATGAGTCCACAAGCACAAGTAACTCCCATTACTTCTAGCTGCAGCAGTGTTGCTCTCATCAGATTATTACACTTTGGATTATCCAATTCAGGCTATAGTAAATAGCTTGGATTGGATCGATGTTATGCTTATGACTTCTATGGTCCTAATTGGTCAAACATAACAGAACCTCGAGCAGCATTACACAACCCTCGAGGTTGATGTGCCTCTAGTAAAATCGTTCTTGGCTTTCCCTTCTATATGGTTATGTCGGCAGCTTGCAGACGCAAATAATCGTGGCTTTTTGGCAGCAACTGTTGGACCAGCTGTATCCGCATGCAGATGGGTCAATAGAATACAGCCTGTATATAATGCAACTTGTGTATTAAGAGATAAAAAATCAAAAGACAAGAGGTATATCCAGGGTTCTCTTTTCTGTTGAAATAGTGGACATTTTATATCGGTCAACAAGAGTAGCCCACGTTGGTAAGCATATGTCTCTTGATTCACTCAATTACAAGAATATCTCATTGTTTAATTTATGAAAAAAAAAAAAAAAATTTCACTCGAGCGTTTGTAAATACCTAATTAATATGAACGCCTTCAACTTTCATTACAATTGACCGATATTGCATAGATCAGTCCCCGAGTCAACTGCAAAAKTAATTAATTTGCCAACAGCATTTAAAGGGAATTCATTGAAGTCTCAATCAGCATTCACAATATATAGGTAGACAACTGGCGAGAACTTGTATACTTTTGACTTCTTCCAATTGGAAAAACTGCTAATTTGGACTTAGAATTTCAATACAAATCCATATGACAGCTTGATTTGATATTGGAAAGAAGATCTCTTACCCTAAAAGTACACAGATTAAGAACTATTTCCTTGAATAAATGGACGACAAATTACACACACACATATATATAAAACCATCCTGACCAATAAGAAGAATTCGGCATAAAACTGAACCGTTAACTCAGATCAACCTTTCAGATTAAATATCTATTTTTCTCTATATATTATATAGCAAAATCAAACATCTAACTAATGAAATTTGACCAAAAATTAATTGTATGATAGGATTTGACATTGAACTTTATACTTTGGATTGGAGCCTTGATGTGTTTCTGCAGAACAAAGTCAACCATGTATGGACCCATTTCATAGACCAACAAGCCAAGAAGCTGAAGTTGAATTTGGTGTCTCTTTTATTGTTTTTAGTGGGAACAGACATATTAGGTATATCATTTTTGCTATCTAAACTCAACTCACCAGGACATGCTTTGAACAGCGCTCACATCAATGGCGTCAAAAATCATCGTTCTGGCCTTCCTTATTTTCTTCTCTTTAGAGTTGCACCCTGCAAAAGCACAGACTTGGATCAGAGCTGCTTACTGGTATTCAGGCAGTGGATTCCGCATTTCTGACATAAATTCGGCTCTCTTCACTCACCTTCTTTGTGCTTATGCTAATCTCAATTCCACCTCCTACCAGCTCTCTGCATCACCTTCTGATGTGCAACATCTCTCCAACTTCACAGACACTGTTAGACTGAAGAATCCGTCAGTCACTACGCTTCTATCCATTGGTGGCGTAAGCGCAAACTATACAAGTTTTTCTTTAATGGTCAGAAATTCTTCTTATAGGAAATATTTCGTTGATTCCTCAATAAGAACAGCAAGGCTTTATGGCTTTCAAGGCCTAGACCTTAGTTGGTTTTCTGCAAACACAAGCTCTGATATGTTTAACATGGGTCTTCTCTTTCAAGAGTGGCGAGCTGCAGCGGAATTAGAGGCAGGAAACTCTAGCCAAGCGCAACTCATCTTGACTGCAGCAGTTCAGTTTCTACCGATTTTAGATGATGGAACCTATCCTATTGACTCCATCGAACGATACTTGAATTGGATTAGCATTCCGACTTCTGACTATTACACCCCTTTGGAGGCAAACTTCACTGCGGCTCATGCAGCTCTCTATGACCCAACAAGTACTGTTAACACTGATTATTGTAGACGGGCGTGGATTACTGCAGGATTATCACCTAATAAGTTGGTTTTAACCTTGCCCTTCTATGGCTATGCATGGAATCTTGTGAACCCTGAGGACAATGGTATTGGGGCACCGGCAAATGGACCTGCTATTACGGAGGATGGATACGTGAGCTATAAGGACATCAAAGATTTCATTCAAACATATGGAGCTAAAATTTTATATAATTCAACATACGTGGTGAAGTACTGCACGAGTGGAAAATCTTGGATTGGTTTTGATGATGCTGAGGTTGTTAGAGCTAAGGTTTCGTATGCCAAGGAGAAGAAGTTACTTGGTTACGTTGTTTGGCAAATCTCCGACGATGCCAATTGGGAGCTTTCTCAAGCTGCAGGTAAGTTATGTTCAATAGATGTATTATGGGTTTGATAATTTCTCTACATAGTACTTTACAACCAAATCCAAGAGTTTATGCTTGATGCAAATTGGTTACCGAATTGCCTGATTGTTACATTGAGACCAAGACAATCTATGCAAAGCTAAATTATATATTAATAGTTTCTATATCTTTTAGTCGGCCAATCTATCACATCAAATGGCATATTGATCAGGTAGATTGTGTATATCGTTCTGTTAAAATCTTGAACCAATTAATTGTCCTTCAACAGTGGAGAAAGCACCTTTCTTCACTGATTTTTCTAGGAATTTTTTTTTTTTAATCTTTTAGGTTTGCTATGAACTTATGGTTACTTGTACATTTCTCATATGCTTGGGAAAATTCCATAGCTAATGTTAAAATCTTATGATACAGGTCTGGTTAAGAAAAAAACAGAACTCGACAGAAATGATTGTTAATGAATTTAATTTGATGTTTATAACAGCTTTGGTTACCATAGTGAATTATTTTTCTTCAGCTCAGGAGGAGAATGAAGGAGGACAAAATAAGTCGCGTTTGTTACCAATTATTTTGCCCACAACTGCAGCTGGAGTTCTTCTACTGGGCTGTCTGTTATATTACTTTTGGATAAGAAAGCTCCGGTCAAAAGGTAACTTGTTTCAATCATGTTAAAAGATTATCTAATTTTGACCACTATTACGAAGACATTGGTTGTTTAAGCTTTTTTCTACCATTTGATGTTTCTTGTTTGACAGGGACACCGGACTCATCTAAAGGATCAAAGGACAGAATTAATGATCATAACAATGCTCCTAATCTTGTAACTTATAATTTTCCTGACATTGAAGCGGCTACAGATAGATTTTCATTTGAAAATAAGCTTGGGCAGGGTGGATACGGTCCCGTTTACAAGGTAATTAATAATATATAAGGCTATCTATCATACTGCAATGTTGTTGCAGGGCATGATCTTTTTTACTCTTCTGATGAGATTAGACTACCTAGATATCTATGCCTTGGTGCATATCAAAATTAAAGAAATCAATTAATTCAAGAGCAATTACTTCATCCTAAATGAGAAGTATGTTGTATTTTTCCAGGGTAGTTTTCTAAAGGGATATAAATTGCACTAGTACCATCTGATCTAGGGAAAGGTATCAACATTGAGGTTATTTTTCCAGGGTATACTACCGGGTGGACAGGAAATAGCTGTGAAGAAACTTTCAAAATCGTCCACACAAGGATATGAGGAGTTCAGGAATGAGGTTGTGCTTACAGCGAAGCTCCAACATGTAAATCTAGTCAGACTTTTAGGCTTTTGCACAGACAGAGATGAACAAATGCTGATATATGAGTATATGCCAAACAAAAGCTTGGACTATTACCTCTTTGGTCTGAATTTTCCTGTGCATTCATTTGCAAATTTTGTCCCTACTTTTATCTCAATAATAATATTTATTGGTAATAGACATTATTGATGCAGATCCCATTAGACGGTATAATTTGAATTGGGGAAAACGTGTTCATATAATTGAAGGGATCACTCAAGGACTTTTATATCTTCAAGAATACTCAAGGTTAACTATCATTCACCGAGACTTGAAAGCTAGTAATATCTTATTAGATGAAGCTATGAATCCTAAAATATCAGACTTCGGTATGGCTAGGATATTTGCAAAAGATGAACTTGAAGCAAATACAGGACGGGTTGTTGGAACTTAGTATGTATTCTTCCTCGTAATCCTAAACGTATATATTTAATATGTCATACTCAAACTTCTACTTCTACTTGTTACCACATATAATTAAGCATAGCTTGTATTGTCCAATGCAGCGGTTATGTTCCTCCTGAATATGTCAAAAGAGGCATATACTCAACAAAATCCGATGTTTACAGTTTCGGGGTTATGCTTCTGCAGATCATAAGTGGAAACAAGGTTTCCTTTTTATTTGGTACTGAAGAAAGTTTAACCCTCCTGGAGTATGTAAGTTTATTCAATAACACTTACTAGAGGCTGTAGATCAACTTTTGGCATTTGAATTAAATGATAATTGGTATTTGATTATTTCAGGCATATGAGCTCTGGAAAGATGGCAGAGGCACGGAGTTTGTGGATTCATCACTAGATGATACATATTCCTCATGTAAATTAATTAACTGCTTGCAAATAGCTCTGTTATGTGTCCAGGAGAACCCGAATGATAGACCGTCCATGCTGGAAGTTTCCTCTTTGCTCAAAAGTGAAAGCTCAGATATAAAGATTCCAAAGAAGCCTGCTTTTTCGAAACAAACTGATGAAAATGTACATATTAGATCAACATTCAATGATGTAACTGTATCAGAAATTGGACCTAGATGAGTGTAGGTTTTGCGATGACCAATTTTTGATTCTTAGAGCAACAAGCTACT
This sequence comes from Bursera cuneata, assembly GCA_026212285.1. Lineage (NCBI taxonomy): Eukaryota > Viridiplantae > Streptophyta > Magnoliopsida > Sapindales > Burseraceae > Bursera > Bursera cuneata. The sequence goes on along the minus strand of JANLJB010030988.1, from coordinate 9,926 downwards.
GTGACTCCAGTGTCTGAGAACCTGGCAGGCAAGACACTATTACTTCTGGCTGCAGCATTCATCAACCTTATAATCACCTCTTGAGGCTGTAGCAAACGTTTTGGAGTGGATTAATGTAATGATTACCATGTCTCCTATGGCTGTGGTCAGTAATTAAAAGCTCGCAGCACCATCAATATATGCCAATCATGCAAAATTTATTTGTATCATGTGGTGGACCTGCTGTCATCTTCATATATATGTATTCCGACTCTGATTAATGTTGTTATAACAATGTACAATTCGACAATTCCTAGGTATTTCTTCTATGATTGTACTTTTATTTTTATTTATAATGAGCACAACAAAAATGTTCAAACACATAAATAATCAAGAAAAAACATGTTTGTTAATGCATAAATTATCACGTTGATGTTTAAGGTATATCAAGTAGTTTATGGTTTCTAGAGTTTATCTCTAAAGGCTTTGTGTTGAGTTTCCACTTCCCATTGACACCATTTGTTGAGATACAAGATCACAAATAAAAAGGATGCAAGAAGCAACTCTATAGACAAGTCTTTCTTCCTTTAGTTATACACACTACACAAACCACGACCACACAAAAGTATGTTCACTCATGCGTTAATGATTCTTGGGCTCTATGAACCTTACCTTCAATTGTGTATTCGTATCATTTGTCCAATAGGTTGACCAAATCTGAAGAAAGAGTATATCCAAGTACCTCAAATAATTAAGGGCTCATAATAGTCAAATCCCAACTAAACTAGAAATAACAAAACCAATTCATAATCAAAAATAAAAAACTACTAATTAAAATATTAGCCGGATTTCTTTCAATTTATGAAGCTAAAATGTATAATAAAAGTCAAAATCTTAATTTTCCAAAAATCTGTAAAATAAAATAAAAATCCTTAATGTTATTCCTAATTTATCCTATGTATGAAATTTCCTTAAGAAACACCTAGAACAATCGAATAAAGGAATAACCTTGTTTTATTTCATCAAAAGTTGTTAGATTGTCATAACACCTGTAAATACTAAAACGGTGAACAAGGACTATAATTAAAAAAAAAATAAATATATTTCTTCAAAATTGTGAGTTATTCATCTAGCAAAAGAGCTGGGAACAAAAGAAATCTTTTCAAACAAATGGCATCCAAAATGAAAATTTCTAGAACGATTATTTACGGCCCTAAACAGCATTATTTTCTTGAAAAACAACGTTATCCCTGCTATAAAGTACTCTTTTCGATTTGTTTATACTCAAAAGAATGACGAAGATGCTTGTATTATCCAGGAATGACACAAATCATGGCTTCTTCGACACAGTTGTTGGACCATCTATATCCGCAGACGGCTCAATAGGTTATGGCAAGATTAAGGATTTTATATCGCAAAACAATGCCACAAGTGTGTATAATGCAACTGTTGTTTCCAACTATTGTTATTCTGGAACAACATGGATTGGCTTTGATGACACAGAGAGTATTTCCACAAAGGTTACATATGCTAAGGACAATGGACTGCTTGGCTACTTTGCATGGCACGTCGCTGCCGATGCCAATTGGGTTCTTTCTCAAACAGGTTAGTTTTATTTTTTATTCATTGCATTTGTCACGCTTCTCCTAAAATAAGTTATATTCATTAATTGACCCTAATTTTCACTCTGTGACAGCTTCGCGTACATGGGGAGCATGAAAATCATGGACGAGTGAAGATTTGTTTAGTTGAATTTATAAATATTCCCAATTATGTACTTAGCTATAACATTATTTTGTAATAAGGCAACTTAAGCCAGTTAATTAATTAAAAATATATATAATTTTCTTTGATATATGTACACGACTAGTTTTTAATAATACTAATTAAGTAGATGGATCCCTGGAAAGCAGTTGGTAAAGTCTAATTTTACAGAGACACATGGTGCCATAAAAGCCAAAAAGTTATATCATAGACGACCAATAATTAAGGTCAATTGGTTCGACTTATGGTAGAATTAAGTTTTTTTGTATTTCGCATTAACTCTTTCAACTCTCATATTACATATTAGAATCGATATTTTTAATATAAATTATTCTTGACTAAGTCCAGGTTAACTTAATTTGACACTGGTATATAAACAGAAATTGTTCCCTTCTCAATATTGAGCTTTCAATCAGCATTGACATTTGCTCGACCAACTTAGCCATTGCTAATGATGAATGCGAGCAGCCATTGCCAATGAGTACACAAGCACAGGTAACTCCCATTACTTCTAGCTGCAGCAGTGTTGCTCTCATCACATTATTACACTTTGGATTATCCAATTCGGGCTATAGTAAATAGCTTGGATTGGATCGATGTAATGCTCATGACTTCTATGGTCCTAATTGGTCAAATATAACAGGACCTCCAGCAGCATTACACAACCCTCGAGGTTGATTTGCCTCGAATAAAATTATTCTTGGCTTTCCCTTCTATGTTTATGTCGGCAGCTTGCAGACGCAAATAACCATGGCTTTTTGGCAGCAACTGTTGGACCAGCTATATCCGCATGCAGATGGGTCAATAGAATACAGCCTGTATATAATGCAACTTGTGTATTAAGAGAAGTAGAGAACAAAAATCAAAAGACGAGAGGTATATCCTGGGTTCTCTTTTCTGTTGAAATAGTGGACACGTTGGTAAGCATATGTCTCTTGATTCACTTAATTACAAGAATATCTCATTGTTTAATTTATGAAAAAAAAAATTAATTTTCACTTGAGCGTTTATAAATACCTAATTAATATGAACGCCTTCAACTTTCATTACAATTGACCGATATTGCATAGATCAGTCCCCGAGTCAACTGCAAAATTAMTTAATTTGCCAACTGCATTTAAAGGGAATTCATTGAAGTCTCAATCAGCATTTACAATATATAGGTAGACAACTGGCGAGAACTTCAATACTTTTGACTTGTTCTAATTGGAAAAACTGCTAATTTGGCTATAACTCTTATTATAACTTAGAATTTCAATACAAATCCATATGACAGCTTGATTTGATATTGGAAATAAGATCTCTTAAAATATACCCTAAAAGTACACAGATTAAGAACTATTTCCTTGAATAAATGGACAACAAATTACATATATATATATATATATATCAATATCAATGCCGCTCGCAAGAAATTTATGAGAATTTGCTATGCTTAGTAGAAGTGTTAAGACTTAGTTTTAGTACTCTTCATATGCATTTAAAAGCCCAAAGAGACGAGTTTAACTTTTGGTCTTCCATGGTTAAAGTGCTCATTCAAGAGTCCAGAATCACCCGTATCCGTCGTCGCTTTTATCTATTTTGACTTAGCTATGCTTTATTATTGTAAAGAAGACATTTTTTCGTCAAATTTCCTGTTATAGTCGTCATTTTATCTCCGAAAACCAAAAAGTCGATCTTCCATTTTCTGACCGCCTACCTACTTGATGAATAAAGAAACCAAGTATCTCAAATTTCTATACTAATACAACCCTTCACATCAATATTACTAGTGATATATATATATATATATATATAACCATCCTGACCAATAAGAAGAATCCGGCATATAACTGAATCGTTAACTTAGATCAACCTTTCAGATTAAATATCTATTTTTCTTCATATATTATATAGCAAAATCAAACATCTAACTAATGAAATTTGACCAAAAATTACTTGTATAATAGGATCTGATGTTGAACTTTATACTTTGGATTGGAGCCTTGATGTGTTTTCTCACGACAAAGTCAACCATGCATGGACCCATTTCATACACCAACAAGCCAAGAAGCTGAAGTTGAATTTGGTGTCTCTTTTATTGTTTTTAGTGGGAACAGACACATTAGGTATATCATTTTTGCCATCTAAACTCAACTCACCAGGACATGCTTTGAGCAGCGCTTACATTAATGGCGTCAAAAATCATCGTTCTGGTCTTCCTTATTTTCTTCTCTTTAGAGTTGCACCCTGCAAAAGCACAGACTTGGATCAGAGCTGCTTACTGGTATTCTGGCAGTGGATTCCTCAGTTCTGACATAAATTCTGCTCTCTTCACTCACCTTCTTTGTGCTTTTGCTAATCTCAATTCCACCTCCTACCAGCTCTCTGTATCCCCTTCTGATGTCCAACATCTCTCCAACTTCACAGACACTGTTAGACTGAAGAACCCGTCAGTCACAACGCTTCTATCGATCGGTGGCGGAGGCGCAAACTATACAAGTTTTTCTCTGATGGTCAGCAATTCTTCTTATAGGAAATATTTCATTGATTCCTCAATAAGAACAGCAAGGCTTTATGGCTTTCAAGGCCTAGACCTTTCTTGGGTTTCTGCAAACACAAGCTCTGATATGTTTAACATGGGTCTTCTCTTTCAAGAGTGGCGAGCTGCAGCGGAATTAGAGCCACGAAACTCTAGCCAAGCGGAACTCATCTTGACTGCAGCAGTTCAGTTTGTACCAATTTTAGATGATGGAACCTATCCTATTGACTCCATGGAACGATACTTGAATTGGATTAACGTTATGGCTTATGACTATTACACCCCTCTGTGGGCAAACTTCACTGCGGCTCATGCAGCTCTCTATGACCCAACAAGTACTGTTAACACTGATTATGGTATACGGGCGTGGATTACCGGAGGATTATCACCTAATAAGTTGGTTTTAAGCTTGCCCTTCTATGGCTATGCATGGAAGCTTGTGAACCCTGAGGACAATGGTATTGGGGCACCAGCAAATGGACCTGCTATTACGGAGGGTGGAGACATGAGCTATAAGGACATCAAAGATTACGTTCACAGATATGGAGCTAAAATTTTATATAATGCAACATACGTGGTGAATTACTGCACGATTGGAAAATCTTGGATTGGTTTTGATGATGCTGAAGTTGTTAGAGCTAAGGTTTCTTATGCCAAGGAGAAGAAGTTACTTGGTTACGTTGTTTGGGAAATCTCCGACGATGACAATTGGGAGCTTTCTCAAGCTGCTGGTAAGTTATGTTCAATAGATGTATTATGGGTTTGATAATTTCTCTACATAGTACTTTACAACCAAATCCAATAGTTTATGCTTGATAAAAATTGCAAATTGGTTACTGAATGACCTGATTGTTACATTGAGAGCAAGACAATATATGCAAAGCTAAATTATATATTAATAGTTTCAATATCTTTTAGTCGGCACAAAAGGCCAAACTATCACATCAAATGGCCTATTGATCAGGTAGATTGTGTATATCGTGTGTTAAAATCTTGAACCAATTAATTGTCCTTCAACAGTGGAGAGAGCACCTTTGTTCACTGATTTTTCTGGGAACTTTTATTTATCTTTTAGGTTTGCCATGAGCCTTTGGTCACTTGTAAATTTCTCATATGCTAGGGAAAATTTCATAGCTAATGTTAAGATCTTAAGATACAGGTCTGGTTAAGAAAAAACAGAACTCTACAAAACTGATTGTTAATGAATTGAATTTGATGTTTATAACAGCTTTAGTTACCATAGTGAATTATTTTTTCAGCTCAGGAGAAGAATGAAAGAGGACAAAATAAGTCGCGTTTGTTAGCAATTATTTTGCCCACAACTGCAGCTGGAGTTCTTCTACTGGGCTATCTGTTATATTACTTTTGGATAAGAAAGCTCATGTCAAAAGGTGACTTGTTTCAATCATGTTAAACGATTATCTAATTTTGACCACTACTACGAAGACATTGGTTGTTTAAGCTTTTTTCTACCGTTTGATGTTTCTTGTTTGACAGGGACACGGGACTCAGGATCAAAGGACAGAATTAATGATAATAACAATGCTCCTAATCTTGTGACTTATAATTTTCTTGACATTGAAGCCGCTACAGATAGATTTTCATTTGAAAATAAGCTTGGAGAGGGTGGATACGGTCCCGTTTACAAGGTAATTAATACTACATAAGGCTATCTATCATCCTGCTTTGTTGTTGCTGGGCATGATCTTTTTTACTCTTCTGATGAGATTAGACTACCTAGATATCTAAGCCTTGGTGCATATAAAAATTAAAGAAATCAATTAATTTAAGAGCAATTACTTTATCCTAAATGAGAAGCATGTTGTATTTTTCCAGGGTAGTTTTTTAAAGGGATAGAAAATGCACTAGTATCACCTGATCTAGTGAAAGGTACCAACATTGAGGTTATTTTTCCAGGGTATGCTACCGGGTGGACAGGAAATAGCTGTGAAGAAACTTTCAAAATCGTCCACACAAGGATATGAAGAGTTCAGGAATGAGGTTGTGCTTACAGCGAAGCTCCAACATGTAAATCTTGTCAGACTTTTGGGCTTTTGTACAGACAGAGATGAACAGATGCTGATATATGAGTATATGCCAAACAAAAGCTTGGACTATTACCTTTTTGGTCTGAATTTTTCTAAGCATTCATTTGCAAATTTCGTCCCTACTTTTACCTCAATAATAATATTAATTGTTAACAGATATTATTGATGTAGATCCCATTAGACGGTATATTTTGAATTGGAAAAAACGTGTTCATATCATTGAAGGGATCACTCAAGGACTTTTATATCTTCAAGAGTACTCAAGGTTGACTATCATTCACCGAGACTTGAAAGCTAGTAATATCTTATTAGATGAAGCTATGAACCCTAAAATATCAGATTTCGGTATGGCTAGAATATTTGCAAAAGATGAACTTGAAGCAAATACTGGACGGGTTGTTGGAACTTAGTATGTATTCTTCCTCTTAATCATAAACTTATATATATAATATGTCATACTCAAGCTTGTACTTTTTATCACATGTAATTAAGCATAGCTTGTATTGTCCAATGCAGCGGTTATGTTCCTCCTGAATATGTCAAAAGAGGCATATACTCCACAAAATCCGATGTTTACAGTTTCGGGGTTCTGCTTCTAGAGATCATAAGTGGAAACAAGGTTTCCTTTTTATTTGGTCCGGAAGAAAGTTTAACCCTCCTGGAGTATGTAAGTTTATTCAATAACACTTCCTAGAGACTGTAGATCAACTTTTCGCATTTGAATTAAATGATAATTGGTAATTTATTATTTCAGGCATATGAGCTCTGGAAAGATGGCAGAGGCACGGAGTTTGTGGATTCATCACTAGATGATACGTATTCCTCATGTAAATTAATTAGCTGCTTGCAAATAGCTCTGTTATGTGTCCAGGAGAACCCGAATGATAGACCGTCCATGCTGGAAGTTTCCTCTTTGCTCAAAAGTGAAAGCTCAGATACAAAGATTCCAAAGAAGCCTGCTTTTTCGAAACAAACTGATAAAAATTTACAGACTAGATCAACATTCAATGATGTAACTGTATCAGAAATTGGACCTAGATGACTGTAGGTTTTGCGATGTCCAATTTTTTATTCTTAGAGCAACAAGCTGCTGTGACTACAGTATCCGAGAACCTGGCAGGCAAGACACTATTACTTCTGGCTGCAGCATTCATCAACCTTATAATCACCCCTTGAGGCTGTAGCAAACGGTTTGGAGTGGATTAATGTAATGATCCCCGCGTCTCCTGTGGTGTGGTCAGTAATTAAAAGCTTGCAGCACCATCAGTATGTGCCAATCATACAAAATTTGTTTTTATCATCTGGTGGACCTCCTGTCATCTTCATATATATGTATTCCAGCTCTGATTAATGTTGCTATAACAATATACAATTCAACAATTTCTGGGTATTTCTTCTATGATGGTGCTGTTATTTTTATTTATAATGAGCACAACAAACATGTTCAAACACACAAATCATCAAAACAATTCATACTTGTTAATGCATAAACTATCATGTTGATGTTTTAAGGTATATCAACTAGTTTAATGTTTCTAGAGTTTATCTCCAAAGGCTCTGTATTGAGTCTCCACTTCTCATTAACACCATTTACAAGATCACGAATAAAAAGGATTACAGGAGGCAACTATATAGACAACTCTTTCTTCCTTTACTTATACACACTACATACACCACAAATACACACAAGTATAGTTTTATAGTTCACCTATGCCATTCGTGGGCTTTATGAACAGTAACAAAGTTTGGGTCTAATTTTTGGAGGGGCCAAACAATAAATACTCAAGTTTTGGAGGGGTTAATATTAAAAAAAATTATTATTTTTTTTAATTTTTAATTCATATACCTATTGATTTTCATTTCTTCATGGCCCCCTTAGTCTGCAAGATTAATTATTTTCAACGCTCCTAATAATTAAATCCCGACTCAACTAGAAATAACAAAACCAATTCATAGACAAAAATGGAAAACTACTAATTAAAATATTAGCTGGATTTCTTTCAATTTATGAAGCTAAATGTATAATAATAGTGAAAATCTTAATTTTCCAATAATCCATAAAATTGATTAAATTTGCTTAACGTTATTCCTAATTTATCCTATATCAAATTTCCTTAAGAAACACGTAGAACAATGGAATAAAGGAATAACCTTATTTTATTTCATCAAAAATTGTTAGATTACCATAAGACCTGTAAATACTAAAAACAAGGACTATAATTACAAAATATATATATTTCTTTCAAAATTTTGAGTTATTAATCTAGCAAAAGAGCTGGGAACTAAAGAAATCTTTTCAAACAAATGGCATACAAAATGAAAATTTCTAGAACGATAATTTACGGCCCTAAACAGCATTATTTTCTTGAAAAACGATTTTATCCCTGCCATAAAGTACTCTGTTCGATTTGTTTAGACTCAAAAGAACGACGAAGATGCATTTATTATTGAGGACAACTCTCTCTCTTTTTGTTTTTTTCCAAGTGGGTGCTCCAAGTTGGGATAAATATATAGACACCTCCAAGGTTTGATCTAAGTAACAAACTCACCCCTATTATTCATAAARTAACATAAAGACCCCCATTTTGATATTTTAAGTAACATTAAGAACCCTATTTTTATGTGTCAAGACCCCCATATTTTCAAATTCTAGGGGTGTCTATGTTACTTTATTAATAACAGGGGTGAGATTATTACTTAGATCAAACCTCGGGGATGTCTATGTATTTACCCCGCTCCAAGTTTACAGTTTCACAAACTTTTAGTAGGTCAAGGTCTTTAATTATGCTCAAAATTTCAGTAGATGACCTGGAATTATAGACTTTTGACGTATTATATATATGACAAAGTATTTATTTTGCTTTTTATCTTTATTAAAATAAGTATAAACTTGAAACCCCTCCATTAAGTCGGTCAAGCATAAGTAGACTAACGTTTAGGGGGTTGTTTTAGTTTCTAATTCATCATGGGGTTGACTGTTTTAACCAATCAGTTGGGGGTCCAATATTGTTAGTATTATTTAGTTTATTGAATTTGGTGTCTCTTTCATTGTTTTTAGTGGGAACAGACATATTCGCTATATCATTTTCATTGTTTTTAATGGGAACAGAATATGTTCGCTATATCATTTTTGTTATCTAAACTCAACTCACCAGGACATGCTTTGAACAGCGCCTAATCAATGGCATAAAAAATCATCATTCTGGTCTTACTTATTTTCTTCTCTTTAGAGTTGCGCCCTGCAAATGCACAGACTTGGATCAGAGCTGCTTACTGGCGTTCTGGCAGTGGATTCCCCAGTTCTGACATAAATTCTGCTCTCTTCACTCACCTTCTTTGGGCAAACTTCACTGCGGCTCATGCAGCTCTCTATGACCCAACAAGTACTGTTAACACTGATTATGGTCTACGGGCGTGGATTACTGGAGGATTATCTGCTAAGTTGGCTCTAAGCTTGCCCTTCTATGGCTATGAATGGAAGCTTGTGAACCCTGAGGATAATGGTATTGGGGCACCGGCAAATGTACTTGCTATCACGGAGGGTAGCGACATGAGCTATAAAGACATCAAAGATTCCAGTCACAGATATGGAGCTAAAATTTTATATAATGCAA
>JANLJB010030987.1:0-32645 GCA_026212285.1 Bursera cuneata | reverse complement strand
CCTACTTGTCAAAAATCTAAAGCCTAAAAAATCCTACTTATCATCCTACATGTCAACTATACAGGCTCATGCTTCAGAATTATATAGATATATAGATAGATAGATATATAGATAGATATAGATAGATTGCCAAAATGGTTAAATTGAAAGAAGTTTTGAAAATTCATTTTTTTTTTAATTTTCTCATTACCTACTTAAATGTTTTAGTCGTCGAGCTAATTTGTTGGTCATTAAAAGGTACTAATAGTTTGTCGAGAATATAAGATATTTATCTAAACTTTCAAATAAACATTTTATTTACATAATTTACATCAGGTTGTAGTATAACATTATCTATACATCATTTTTACGTATTATATTTTACTCTAATTTTAAAATGGATTAAATTTAAGAAAGGTGTTTGAAATTTAAAATATTTATTAAAAAAAAAGATAAATGTTATGATTTTTTGTTTGATAACATATAGTGTCGAATGTCGCATCCAACACGTCTAACTATATGTGTTAGGCAACATCAGATATTATATGTCCAATAATATTTTTCAAGTGTCAAACAATGTTTAATAAATAATATTAAATATTTAACATTATTCATCAAATATTTAATAATGTCCAATAAATGGTATTAAACATCCTGACACCCAAACACATATTATAATATCTAAATCTTTTAAAAGATAGTTAATTTCAATGAAATTTTCTAATCTAGATTAAAATTATATTTAAAAAAAAAAGGTTGGCACTGTTTTTTATCAATTAAATATGAATTTTTGTTGGTTTGTATTCAATAATATGAGAAACAAGGAAACACTACTGAAATAATTGTGTTTGTGGTGACCGTGAGAAGGAAGCGACGAGGGACAATAAATTGGCAATAGATAAGAGAGTATACGAGAGAATAAATCAAGAGTGATAATTCAGTTCTTAAAACTTGTATCTGTTACAAAGTTGAGAGGGCTATTTATAGAAGGATAGCCTCCCTCTCCAACAAGTAAAAACATGTCATTCTAAGGACCAATTAATATTTCTGAAATTTGTTGAAATCAAATTACAAGTGCCGTCCAATTCAACCAATAGAAATTGTCATCTCATAGGCCAATAAGAAGATGACATTTGGTTAGAAATTCAACAATCATTCATAATACTTCTCCTGAATCCCACCACTTAAAATAATTATATTTGACTTTTCTAAGAAAAAACTCTATAGGAAAAAAAAAACAAAAAATAAAATAAATCACAAAGTAATATTAGGTGTGTATAATAATGTATCGTTAAAACTCTTACTAAGAAAACTCAATTGGACAAAACTTGATTGAAGAGAGAAAAAAAAGTACAGTACAGTACATATGTGTCTAAAATGTTTCCTCTGATAAATACTCCTCTTGAACATGACAGAAGATTATGCATCAATTTGGTTATCAGTTGATCCGCTGTATGTCGATCTTATACACCAATTTTTCAAATGTTAATGTTGGTAATATTTTGGTGAACAAATATGCAAGATTGTCATTGTAACGTATCTACTTCATAATAATTTTTCAGCTTTCTTGACTTTCATACGTGTAGAAGAATTTAGGTGAAATGTGCTTAGTTCTATCTTTTTCTATGTATCATCCTCTTACTTGAGCAATACAAGTTGCACTATCTTCATATATGATAGTTAGAGCCTGAAGGATCTATAGTATAAGATAACTTGTATAAACTTTGGATGAGTTGAATAACATATTGTAACCTAATACATTTTCAATTAGCCTCATGAAGTGCAAGTATTTCAAAAATGATCAGAAATAGTAGTAACCAAAGTCTATTTAGTATACTACTATGAAATTGCAATCTCATTATAAGTAAAAACATATCCCTGAAGTGTAAGTATTTCAGAATAATTATAAGAAGTAGTAACCAAAGTCTGTTTAGTGGATCGTCATAAAATTGTAATCTCATGATAAGTAAAAATATATCCAGTCTATAATCATATTTTTTGGGGGATCAGATAAGTATTCGGCATTAGCATAACCTACAAAACTAGGATTTTTAGAAGGTTTATATGAAAAGAATAACCCGATCTATAATGTTACCCAAATATAACAAAAATTATGTTTGATCTCATTACAATACTATCTAATAGCCAAATCTTGCCAATAAATTAATTACAAATATAATATCGGGTTTAATACACTATGTTATATATAATAATGCACTTATAACGTTCAGATATATTACTTCAGGAAAAAGTATTTGTTCATCATCTTCTTTAGGGTAGGTTGGATCTCTTTAGACCAAGAGATCTAACAACTATTATGTACTCAATGAGTGAGTCTTATCCATATTAAACCATTTTTAATATCTTTTTGATATATGCTGATCAATGGATAAGTATGTCATCTAAACTATGTTCAATCTATAGGTTACAATATTTAGTTATTCTCAAATCTTTCATTTCAAATTCTCTTTTTAAGTAGTTAGTAGCTTTTTGAATCTCTTCAGGAGTTCTAATTAAGTTTATGTCATCGATATATACTACTATAATAACAAAATCATATTCTGACTTTTTTATAAACACACAAAGACATATGATTAATATATCACTTTTTAATCAAGTATTAATTACGATGATTATATCGTATTCTTCAAGATTGTTTTAATCTATACAACGATCTTTATAATTTAAGTAATTACATATCTCTTAATTTTGTTTTATTTGCTGTAGGCAATTTAAATATTCCATAGAGTTTAATGTATATGTCATAATTATTTTATCATATAAGTAAGCAGTTACTATATCAATAAGACCTATCAATCTAATCAAATATTCGAAGATAATTACATAAATTATCAGAAAATATGTTTAATCAAAATCAATACATGGTTTTTGAGAAAAACATTGAGCTATCAGTTAGACTTTATATTTATAATTATTTATATTAAGTTCAAATACATTTTATCAAAATCAATACATGATCGTTGTAAAAAACCTTAAGCCACTTATTTATAACAAGTACTAATTATTGAGTTTTAATTGGTTTTAAAAATAAGTTAACAATTTCGCGATACTAATTACTAATCACAGAGGTTTTTACTCACTTAAATTATCAAAACTCTTATTATATTTAAACTTTTAACTCTCAACACACGTCTAGATTAGAGATGGCAAAAAACGAAACCCATTTTCGATGGCCAAACAGGCTTAAAGGTCAGGCTAGGCTAGTTATAGGACTTTTTGGGTTTGGGTCTAACCTATTGGCTTATATAAAATATTTTTTTTATATAATATTAATTCTTTAATAAAATTTTATTTTAATTTTTAATTTTTAAATATTTAAAAGACAGACAATGATTTATAATTGTTAAAAAAAAGTTTATTTTATTATTAATAGGGAATGGACATAATTTTAACATAATAGTTAATATAATATAATTTATTTTATTTTATTTTATTTTTTTATTAATTAAAATTAGATAAAAAAATTATTTTTAAAAAAATTGGTTAAAATAAATGAACGAGAAATTATTTTTTTAAATACTTAAATTAACAAAAATTGGCAATAATATTAAAAGAATTCGTTAATAGTAGAAATTTTCTACGAAGATAAAAGTAGTCTAAAAATGGGGGGCTGCTACCGCTGTGTGGTAGCCACTAGCCACCTTCTATCCCTTCACGCGAATGCAATGCTCACCCCATCAATCACCCAGCAATGAAGCGCGTGTGGAAACTCTCCGACGTAGCTCAAGCGGAGCTGCACCATCTCCACAGACACTCCCTTAAAACCCAAACCCTACCACCGCTTTCTCTCTACACCCTCACCAAGTACTCCAGCGAAAGATTCGCCACGGCCCTCTGCGCACCCACCCGCAACTACACCTGGCAAAGCATCATTGGTCTCTTCGCCGAAAAACTCCTTTACCTTGAATCCAGGCCCAACGGCAAGGAGTATCTGAGAAAACAGGTCTCCACTTTGACGGACGAGTTGGTGCAGAACGTTGAGGATTTGGATTGCGTTAATAGGGTTTTGGAGGAGAAGGGCTTGCCTTTGTTTAAGAGTCACAGTGATGGATCTGCTTTTGTCGAGCTTATGAAGCAGTTGGGTTCCTGCCCTCACTTACTTCTAGAGGTTTTTGTTATTGTTTAATTCATTACATGCCCATTAATTAGCAGTTGAATAGAATCTTTTTTTTTTCCGTATCTAATTTTAGAAAGTTGCTTAGTTTGATCATATTTCACCATCTATTCATCATAACAATTTGCTATAGGTTTCAAAGTTCTTTTTTTTACACGACGATACCCAATTAGAGTGGTGTGTTTATGTAGTTAATTCTGGATATTCAGGTTCTTTATTGGAGGAGAAAGCAGGCTGAACATGGTGCTCCTATGACTCCGGAAGAGTATTCTAAGTGTATTGCGGTAGCTGGTAAGATTAAGAATGTAGATCTTGCAATTGAGCTATTTGATGAGGCGGCGAATAAGCATCTTAAGACAACTTCTACTTATAATGCTCTAATGGGTGCTTATATGTTCAATGGTCTTGGTGATAGATGTCAGTCACTCTTTCGGGACTTAAAAATGGAAGCAAATATTAGTCCTTCAATTGTAACATACAACATTCTTATATCAGTCTTTGGTCGCTTGTTACTGGTTGATCACATGGAAACAACATTTCAGGAAATCAAGGCATTAAATATCTCTCCAAATGTGGACACTTATAATAATTTAATTGCTGGATACTTGACTGCTTGGATGTGGGATAGTATGGAAAAAACTTTTCAAATGATGAAGGCCCGATCAGTTGAGCCAGATATTAACACCCACTTTCTAATGCTTCGAGGGTATGCACATTCAGGGAATTTAGATCGAATGGAAGAGACATATGAATTGGTGAAAGATCATATTGATGAGAAGGCAATCCCATTGATCAGAGCCATGATATGTGCCTATTGTAAGACTTCTGTCACGGATAGACTTAAAAAGATTGAGTCTCTAATGAAGCTTATTCCCGAAAAGGATTATCGACCTTGGTTGAATGTACTGTTGATCCGGGTTTATGCTCAAGAGGATTGTTTGGAGGGTATGGAAAAATCAATAAATGAGGCATTTGAGCATAAAACCTCTGTAACAACAGCTAGAGTTATGCGCTCCATTATAGCAAGTTATTTCCGATGCAATGCAGTGGACAACCTCGCAAATTTCATCAAGCGTGCTGAATGTGCTGAATGGAGAATCTGCCGGTCCATATATCACTGTAAAATGGTCATGTATGGATCACAAAAGCGCTTGCAAGAAATGGAGAGAGTCCTTAGTGAGATGGATAATTACAACATTGATCTCACTAAAAAAACCTTTTGGATATTGTACAAAGCTTACTCAATGTGTGGTCAAAGACATAAGGTCAAGCAAGTAATAGGATTGATGTGCAAGTATGGATATGAGGTTCCTTTAGATGCATGTCTGTCATAAACCAATTCATGAAACAGCATATAATGTGTCAGAAGTTTGCAATAAGCATTCAGGTGTTCTTCTGAGTGGTTCAACAAATCTTTAATATGGAATTGAGGCTCCAAAAGTTTATAGGTACTCATTTTTTCATCATGCTTGGTTATTATTTAAATACCTAGTACTATGTTCTTGGTGGTCTGAACCCTTTGGTACATAAACTCACCAAATATTGAATAAGACATTACTTAAACACGCACAAAGTTCAGCGAGGATGGAAAATTTGTCTAGATTATCAAGTTGTGTCAGTTCCTCAATGTGGAATTTGCATATCATGTTAGTATGTTTGCAAGTGTATGGAATTCATATTCAGGTAGGATTTGTCTTTTTCATGTATATGGTGAAGCTATTCAAACTGTTACTGATGGAGTTTGAATTTGAAAAGTAGGTTTTTTGTAATTTAAATAGTAGTGAAAGGGATTTAGGGTTTTAAAAGAAATGTGTTTGATGGTGAAAACTTGGAAGAACGGAAGAATTGTGAAGTAACTAGTTGCTGTGAATCAACTAATGAATAATCAAAATATTAAATATGAATGATAGGAGGAAATTCTGCCATAAGAGAAGAGAAAAATAAAAAAAGAAAACACTAGTTATCTATTCAATTATAAGCTAAATAATTTGATATTGCATTGATCAATCATATAAGTTTGAAAGTACATAGTCATTTAGACTTAATTCTTGTTGATGGTAAAATGACTACAATTCCTAAACCGATGGAATTACAAATCTTAATTGACTAGACGTAATACAAAATCAACTGAAACCAAACAAAGAATTAGTAACTCAAGTTAGACTTTAAAATGATCCTACGCATCTAAATAGAAAAATTACATTTATTTTTTGGGCTTATGGGAGTACCCATGTCAAACTAAACAATCCCAACTTTAAATTTATTTAATCCCAGACAATTGGCTGTTTAATCTTTCACATGGGCTGAATGTTATGTGAGAACTGTCACATAAAAAGCTCTAAATTACTAGAACTTTAAATTTTATAGAAATTAATAACATAATTGTTTTCCCATGGCTGCATCACTTACATTCTGCAGGGGGATGACATTTTGGTGTGTAATTTGTATTATATTTTGATTTCTCTGACTCCCATATTATTGGGTATGGGGTATGGCTGCATACATGGCACCATTGTTATTTTAAGTGAAAAAAAAAAAAGGAGCAAGGAAGAATGTTAAAAGGCTGGATAAATTTTGTCGGCGGCTAGGTTGCTGTAGAGCTAGAGTCTGCACATTTGATTTGGGTCTTAGAGGCAAGATTTTAAAATTTTTACATTATCATTATGGAATGAGATAGCAACCAGAGTTAAAGAAGTTTTTTTTCATTTTTCTTGATGGGGGTGTATTTTTAGTAGTTATACTAACCTCCTGATAGAAATATTGATTGTCTGAGATGTAATTTGGTTGTTGAGAATGGTTAGTGGATGATTCAATAAATGTTGGACCTGATCTGTGACCAATTTACATGATATGTTTTACTTCACTGAAGTGTAAACAAACGTACGTTCATCAAAAGATTGTTGTTGACTTGCATTATTTCAATAAAAATATGTTTTTCCTTGTTGGAATGTTCTAATATTGAAATAGATGTTTGCTTTTTTAGTGACTTGTTCTCTAGCCTGTACAAGTATAGCATCTTTAAATGATAAAATAAATTTCAGCATAATTGCCAGAAATTTCAAGTGTACAGCATATCTCAATATATCTTGCCAATTGCGGCTTAAATAATTATCAAGCCCGCAGATTCAAATGCAGTGGGTTTCTCTCTCTCTCGCTCCACCTATTAGGATAAAATGATACAATGGTAGTTCCAAATTTACTCATTTAAATTTATTGTGCTTAGGTTTTTTTTTTTTTTTTAATACCACCTCTTTCTCTCTCTTATAACCTCTCCACCTTGCAGTAACATCTATCAGTTAAACAATCATGTGGTAGTTAATTGTCAAGTCTATAAAAAGTGTGGATTACAAATTCAGCCATTTAGGCTGCAATTAATTAAAATAATGAAACATTAAGCCGTCTGTGGAAGAATTTGATTGAATTTCTTTCTAACTGTCCCTTACAAATGCACTTAGTATGGAATCTTAGGAAAAACAATCAGATTTGAATATTCAGCCTCTTTTGCTGTGGCTCTTATTCTGCTGGACTGTATGAATGCTCAACTGATTTAGTTTTTTCTTGTGATTGTTCTGTTGGTTATATATACGATTGATTGATTGATTATTCATTTTGCTGCAGAAAGGTAGTCACTGGAATGGATTGAGACCAAGTATGCCAAATGCTTACGTAGATGAAATAAGATTCACCAAGACATGCAAGATGGCCTGTTTCTCTGTTCAGTAGGCAAGCTGAACTCCTGTATTTGACTGTATTGACTTGAGTAACTTTTCTAGAATAGTTGAGGACGGAAAAGAGAACAACATTTTTGTAGATTGAGAAGTAATAAAATTGGCATTCAACTTGCAAGAGCTATGCTATTTTTCGTCATCTGTCAGCAACTAAAGCCTTACTCAAAGGGGCTGAAGGTGACTTTTAAAGACATGTCTTGGAAGTTACATCCTCTCAATTTCTTGTTTTCCCATTTTTGAGGTGTAATAGACATATAGGTAGTTGGGAGAAGTGATTTTTGTGATTCAGTTTTTCTCTTCTAGCAATGCTTGAGGACTTTGAGTGACCTCACATTCTATTGTTTAGGTTTGAGCGAATCAAGCCTTCCAAGGAAGAAGTTTAACAAGTCTTATTGATGTTTAAAAGTAAATTGTAATGCTGGTTCTAGGGTGGTGGGGATGGGGAAAAGGATATATTATTTGTTTCTGAATGTCTTTAATCTATTTACGTGCATATTTACTCATTGTGATGGCCTGCACTCTCATCTCGCTCTTTTTGGTTGACTTGAAAAATGGTTCAAGTGATCCAGTCATTTAATAGTTCTCACTGCATCCTGAACAATATATCGACTTCTATTAGTATGCGATACCTTGAGAGAAATTTTGCTGTCTTCGGAGGTTGTTGGAGATTTTTGATTAGTCATAGAGACTGTTTAATCTTATGATCCCCACTAATAAACTTGCTTTATTCTAATATCTTGTTTGTCATTATACCTTTTGTTTTAGCTAAAGATCTTCGATTATTTTCTTAAATTTTTCGAGATACTAGGAGCGTATAACTTAAACCGGCTGGCATTACTGAACTTATCTAACATTAGATTTCAGCAAGTCCAATTGACTTGGGTTAGTTTTCTGTGGTTTCTAAACCATTAACTATCTGATTGGGAGATCTCTGAATGATGTGGTAGGTTAACTAAGTCTAGTCGGGAATGCATTTTGACAAATTGGGGTGTCAGATCAGATGTACCCGTCATGTTACAAAAATATCTGTAACAATTTCTTAGTGAAGAG
This sequence comes from Bursera cuneata, assembly GCA_026212285.1. Lineage (NCBI taxonomy): Eukaryota > Viridiplantae > Streptophyta > Magnoliopsida > Sapindales > Burseraceae > Bursera > Bursera cuneata. Next base: position 23,753 of record JANLJB010030987.1, on the reverse strand, counting down.
ATATATGTAAGTGTATATGTAACATGAATCCATAATTTAATATCCCCACTTATAGTTAAACAGGTAAATCTGTCCTCAATTGTAACAAAACTTGGGGACATAACAAAGCTAGATCTAGTTTGTTGTCTAAGTTAATGTCTATTTCATAAGAGGCCAGCAGTGCCTAAGTTCACGGAAATTTTGGGTTTGGAAACGGTAAAATCATATTTAGTTACAATTATTCCGGTCCCCTGCTTCCCAAGTGACACCCAGGGAAACAAAACTTATAAGAGATCTCATGAACGATGTTGGGAGGAAGCAGACTGCATAGTAAATGATTTACAAACGTGGTACTGACAACTTGTATGGAAAGAAATAATGCAATGGGCGATAGAAAAGTTTTTATTTTGTTTTGTTTTGATGGAATTCTCAGATTTCTAGTTTCTGCATGTGGGACTTTTTGCTTTTAGCATTTATGCGGTTCTTCTGTACTTTTGTGTTTTTGGTATAAATGAAGATGGGCAAGATCAGCACCCAAGAGAAGTAATGGTGGTCGGTGAGTCTATGTCTGAGGTCTGATGGTATGGCCCCCCACCTCCAACAACAATTAGCAGATTCTTAGCTTACCTACTATTGCTTTGACAAAACATGTACAAAAACAAAACTCTTGGCTTAAGCTTTGTCTTTCATTGAGGTTGCACTCGAAAACTATGTGTTACTGTTTCTCTTAATATTAATGCTTCAGGAGACAAATCATGTGAAGTCTTAGTCAACTAATATTTCATGAATTGGCATCTGTTATGTTAACTAACATTCTTTTATACTTGGGCATAAGCTGTTACCCATTTTTGTTGTTTCATAGTGGAGTTTGATTAACTCTTTATCATCTTAAAAAAGATCTGAAAAAGAAACATTTGTTGTTGGCTGAATCAATGAAATCTTATTAAAAGAGAAAAATTCATGGACTGTGTTAAAAGGGTAGAAGATTAATGAGTCAAGACATAATGACAAAATCATAGTGTGAAAGCACAAATAGCAAGAAATGAGCAACTGTTTATTTTAAAGCATGAACAAAAAAGTAGTAACCAAACAAATTAAGGATTTTGTCCATAATCCTGATTTAAGAAAAGCCATTTGTTGACAATGACTCCACCTTGTCGTATTGAAAGAATAATATTGAAAACGTAAAACAGGTAATTAGATAATAAGACAGGAGAAAAAAGCAAGATAACCAAAACAAGGAATAAAATATTAGAAAACTCGCACAAAGTGAATAAATTTGGTGATTGACAGATACAAACTAAACAAAGCATTTATTCTAAGCAAAGGCCAAAGTGCCTAGAAAGTCAATTAAAGACAAGGTTCCATGTCTCTATCCAAGCTTAGCTGTTGCTGCCACTTAGTGGCTTAAAAGCATACCCAACAGCTTTAATATAAAAAATATAAAATATATATATATATATACAGAGAGAGAGAGAGAGATAAAATTGGTTTCTTGTGGATTTTCAAAGTGGTCCCTTAATGGGTTTTTAGAGTACTTCCAAAATTCCCAACCACTCACTGAGTAGATGGATGGGTTTCCCTCATCAAAACAATCTCCAATTCCTCTTCCTCTGTTCCTGTATTTGCTTTTGCTATTATCCCAAACTCCAAACAAACCCATCTGCAATCATGACTTGACTTGAATTAATCAAAACGATGTCGAAACCCATGATTTAGACTCGTATCCAATCATATTTTTCCCCAGATTTTTTGCCCTCCGGTACACCATGGCATGGTTCGCCACGCCACACGCCTGCCTTGTAATTGTTTTTCTTTCCTTTTCTACCTTTAGGGAGTTGGAGAGAGTTGTAATACCTGCAACTTGTAACAACATTAAATTTTAGAAAGTTATAATGCACCACTTTAATTTCATGTTTCAGTAATATTACTAACCAAACCTGTATTGTTTGGTAGCGACTTTATGAAGCAGACTTCCTAATGGGGTACAATGAAAGTTCCCCATCAAACTCAAAGTGGGACTTTTAAGTTCAGGATCATATAATTCTCTGAAAATTTAACGTGTGCACTATGAAAGGGGCTTCTCTGATGTGTTAAGTTGGGAAGGAAATTGATAACTTGTACGTAGGAATCAGCATTTCTACAGATCAGAAGCAAAAACAAGGGCAACATTCTGAAAAGGGATGGAATAAATGCTTACAAAGATTTTCAGTTCTAAAAAAAGTGACCAAAGAGAACATTGAAACGAAAACTAAAACTACAAACAAAAATCTTTATATAATATAATCTCATAACACAAGTATAACATACAAATCCATAACAAGATGGATATATATTCCAGTTCATGTTTTAAATTAGTGCTTACAAAGTACCCACGTACTAAAACCAATTGATTAACCACCAAATGATACCCCCCAAATCTTCTCTCTCCCCATTATTGGTGGCTGGAAGTTAAACAGGGGTAAGCTGTATATCGTATCTGGTGGTTCAGCCAAATCGAATTAACAAGATCTGATCCATTGAAACACTCAAGGCTGAAGCTGACAGTTCCCAGAAGATTTCCTTTACCCCACCTAAGATGACAAAAGCCATTAGCTCCCTTCTCTTCTCCACACCAAGAACAACCAGTCTCCAAAGACCAGAACTTTTATATTACCACTACAAATGGTAATACAGTAAGTAATACTACACAATCTTATAGCTACACACAATCACTGCGAAACGTAAAAAACCCGAGTGAAATGTCAAACTTCTGTTATGTAACGTTGCCTATAGTTAAAGGTTTAGTAGTTTATTAACAGTTAGAATTCACGAAGTTTTTCATCTCCTCCATGAGGCAGTAGAAGTGATCATTATTCGGCAAGAAGTAGAACCCAATGGTGGCCTCTTTTAAGAAAAGTAGTTTCACATCGTGACCAACATTCTTGAGTCCTTCAACATAAGCCAATTGCCAGTCTTGAACAAGATCCAAACCAGCCACAACAACAAGACTTTTCGGAAACTTGAGACCTCCAAGGCATTTTCCCCTAGGACCAAATGGATTACATGCTGGATGGTCTCTATCTTCACCCTCAGGAAGATAAGCTCTCCAATACCAGTTGCGGTCCTGTATCGTCACAAAATATTTTCCATCCAATTTCTCCTCTGATTCAGTTCTCTTTTCTCCCCCGAACATTGGATGTAGTAGAATATTCCCTAATACTTCAACCTCAGCTTCGGCTGCCCTCACTGCAACATGGTGAGCTATGTTACCACCAGAACTATCACCAGCCAAATAAACATAAACTTTAGAATCCTTCCCACTTTGAAGCCAAGTCCTTGATTTAACCCACTTAAGAGCAGCCCAACCATCATCATATGCACAGGGGTACCTGTACTCAGGTGATCGACGGTAATTTACAGAGACCACAACAGCCTTGCAAATCTTAACAAGGCGACGGCAGAAGGTGTCATAGATAGCACTATTGGCAGAAGAATGAGTGAAACTTCCACCATGGAAGAAGATGATGACTGGAACAATCTCAGTGGTACTCAAGGGCTTTTCAAGCTCTACGGTCCCCCATTGAGCCTCATTTTTCGGAGCAGGTTGATAAACTCTATTAAGCAGACTAGTGGCTCGATCAACGTGATCAAAGGAGAAAACCCCGTCAACAGGAATGGTGTTAGCAGGGACTTTTCGGTCCAGGAACTCTGCCAAATCCCTATTAAAGGTTCCATCAGGACGACGAAGGAGATTGTAAGCTAGCTTGAAATTGGAAATGAGGACCCATGTATTAAGTGGAACAACCCTCTAGAAAAGAAGAAAAAGAGAGCAACAAATTAACAAAATTTGTACAAAAATTACAGAGCTTTGACATCAACAAAGATATTAAAAACGTGATTGATCACATACATCTAAGAGATTAAAGAAAATAATGAAAACATATTAACATCCAAGAAAGAAGGTTAATAACCAGATTTAGAAGGGGAGACGGAGAACCCCACAGAAACAGCAAGAAATCTTCGAATAAAGGATGCACAAACAGCAAAAGAAAAGGGAAGCAAACAGGGTGGGCCTAAATAAAACTCATAATACTTCAAATCACAACATAAAAACTAGACTTTTGCAGAAAATCGAACCAGACGTGTCCAAAGCTCGACTTTCTAAAACAATAGACTCCCTTCCCGACATAGGAAAGATGAAGAATTTAAATCTAATGAACCAGCGAAGCATAAAAAAGGAATGAAAGGATTGCAGAAACCCCATTTACAAAGCCAGATTAGTGTTAGAAAAAACTGAAATCCTTCAAATCATTAAAAAAAATGGCCTTGTTTTTGCTTCAAATTGGAGTGAAACTCACACAAACTTTAAGCTTCCTTTAAACCAAATACTCTCCCTAACAAATAAATTTAACAAGATCAAACGAACCCTGTAACCCAAATCAACATTTGGGGTCCAGAATATCTGAAAAAACGAAAGAGAAGATGTGAAAGAATGATAAACAAGGAAAAGGAAAAGAAAAGTACCTTGGATTCATTTTGGTTGACTTCATTACTACCAGCCATAGCTGAGAACAGAGAACCAAAGAAACTCAAGAGCCAACAGAGCCCTTTAGAAAACAGGCGAGAAGTCAAAGTGATCGTCGAAGAAGAGGAAGCCTCATAATTCAACAGAGGTTGCAATAAACCAACACTCTTAAAACTTGTAGGAAAACAAAGCCCCAGTCACAAGCTCTCTTTTTGTACTTGGAAATGTTGGTTTTTGATTGATTCCTCGTTCAGAGTTCTGAACAAGAAAAGACAGTTGTGTTGCGTTTCTGATGAGAGAAGAGAAATATAAAAGAAAAGAAAATAAGCAAAGACAGACACAACGAAAGAAAGAAAGAAATAAAGATTTATCTATCTATCTTTCTTACACCCATACAGAGAGAGAAAGTTCAGTCCAAATAGACAAATTAAAGGCCTGCGAGAAAGACACAGAGAGAGAGAGAGAGAGAGAGAGAGAGAGAGAGTCAAAGGGAAATGAGAGAGGAACGACGGAGGAGAACGGAGACGAAAGAGACGACAAAGCGGACGGCCGAGTTAAACTGTTTATGGTGGGACCTACGCTTTTCGTTTTTTTAATATAAAAAAAGAAACTAACATTTCTTCGGTTTTTTTTTTTTTTTTTTAATTTTTAATTAATTTTGCTTTACTATATACCTTCCTTGCCTTGGCTTGCCTTTCCTCCACAACAAAATCAAAATGTTTTCAGACTTTAGTTGGAGGTGACTACCTGAGTTGAAGACTTTAAGTTGTGGTGCCTACTACTGCCACTCCTTTCTTTTTACTATTTTCACACCGCCTTTTTCTTTTTGAAGTAGTTCTGGATCACTAATTCAAAAACATTTTTCTATTATTGTAATTAAATATAATTATTATGCTTTTAAAAATAAATAAAAAGATAATTTTTTCTAATTATATTATTAAGAGAATCTTTGTTTAGAATTTTTCAAAGATAAAAACCTATAACTATGGACAAATACAATATATTTCACTAATTAAAATACAAATCTCTTGGAAATTATTGCCAAGAAGTTATAGAGATATTTGAGAAAATATGATATAATTTAACAATAAAAAGCAATAAGAAAGAAAAAATTGACTTAAAAAAAATAAAGGAAAAGGTGATGTATTATTAAAATAATGGAAGTAGCCAAAAGCAGGTTCTGGTAGTAGCTGTACACTCATTAGAAATTTGTCTCTAAAAACAAATAAAAAGAAGCAGACAGAGTTACCTGCGTGCGGCCGACGCCAAGGCACGTGGCGACAAAGGGTTCCGTCTCGACTCTTTTGCCAAACCCACCCGAAGCGAAATTCCTGAAACACCCTCTCTCCCCACTAAACCACCAAACTGCCACTGAGGGGGACACGTGTTTTGTCCGCTAGCGGAAAGCGCGTGGCGGCATGTTTTTTGTCAGAGCATGGAGGGCAAGGAGAGAGAGGTTCCTTTTTATTATTAGTTTTTTCAATTTTTTCTTCTAGGGCCCGCCTAAGGTGGGCTTTGGATTTTGTCGTATTCTGCGGAGCGTGTATATCTAATCAATCGTGAATGCGGACACGTGTCTCTCTCAGAGAGCTCAAATTATGTGATGGGTCCTACATCAAGACACTTCAAAAGTCTTATTCTCAAAACAAGTTGATACGATGATCAACGCCTCGACGGGTGGGACCCTTTGAGCCCCCTCCGTGATGGGTATTTCAGCACTCTGAAATCGCCACGTGTTTTATCTAGATTTGCTTTTGGGAGTGGTTGATAGATTTTTCTCGTGGCATATCATGTAGGGCCTGATGGTGCATTCCACGCCGTTAACTTGTTTGATGAAAAAAGATTCAAGCCATCATCTCGTAGGAAACAAAATTTGGCATAACAAACGAAGGAAGTTCTGGGCTACTTTATTGGCGACATATTTTACAAGTACTTGAAAATAATCAGAACCGTTGATTCTTTCTATGATTGGAAAAATCATACAAATAAAAATAGTACTCCGGCCCTAGATTCCTTAAATCTTTAAAAAAAAAAAAAAAAAAAAAAAAAAGTNACTCCGGCCCTAGATTCCTTAAATCTTAAAAAAAAAAAAAAAAAAAAGTCTTTATCAAAAATTTTTGTTACCCATATATTCCCATTTTTTATCATTCCAACTTCAATCATGGTAGGAATGTTTATTGTTGTACAAGAGCTTGGAATTATTTGATTTTTTTTTGTTTTCTTATATACTTTTCTTACCATGTACGTATCGTCACGAATTTAACGAGATGTAAATCTTTGTCATGTCTTTTATTTGACTTTGATTATGCTCTATAATATTGGAAATGACTATATGTGATAAAAATCAATTCATACTTGTAAGAAAACGATGCAAGCAATAAGGCATCATCAATCGATGTAAGGGAGACGCGTGTTTACTTATAACTTAAAGAAGCTCCAAGTTGTTATACTGAAACATGAACCCAAAACCAGACCCAATTGCCATTTTTGCTTTCAGATTCATCCAAGTAGGCATGAGAGGAAAAGATAATAAAAGAAGCAATGAAAAGGCATGTAGGCTGGGGTTGTAAATTTGGAAGCATATGTTGTCGTTTATATGAAGGTGGCTAAGCATGTGCCACACATAACCCATACCAAACATATTGCCGTGTTGCTTTGCACCTCCTCTTTTCTCTCTTTATTTATTTTGTATTTTAGTTCCATTGCCTAATTTAACGTGCGCCCCACATTGGGTTTTGGCTTCTTCTGCGTTAGGTCAACAACTAGGAAGAGCTTTTGGCTTCTTGTGCCGGTTGGGTCAATCTAACCAAGTGGAAACGCCCCTTTGATATTTGTGTTCATTTTTTCAACATAAATTATTATTTAGCTTAGCCTTTTGGCTTTTTTTTTTTCATACGCAAGCCATTTGTGTCATTCGCAATCGATTCATCTCCTCCTTCTAACCCTATTTGTATTTCTTTTTCTTTATATTATGTGTTTGTTTATATATCCACGACCGCTTTTGTTTTTCTCTCTTGTTTTTGTTTTACAAATTGTCCCTATTCATGTACACCCGTGCATAAAAACCCAGAACTACAAGTCTTTTTATATATATTTTTGGGTCGATGAGAGATCAAAATATTCTTAGTGGGTGCACTGTTGATGGTCCAAAGAAGATTACAAAAATAACCGCAGCTTCCGGATGTCTAAGTAGCACCATTGAGAAAAGATCAGATTTTCTTTGCTTTTGTACACACACCACTTTGATATATATATACCTTTCAGTGAATAGAAAATGTAGATAAGTGTTTTGGCATTTGCTTTTACCTCCACTCCACTAGTTGGTTGGCTAAAACCTTTTTTTTTTTGTTGGGTTGGGTATCAAGACAAAGCTATGTAATGTACATTGAATGTGAAGTCTTTGGATGATTATGTTCTCCCTTACGCAAAACAAATCCCCACCAAACTCTACACACTTCTTTCTATCTATCCGAATATGATCGAACAGGTTCTTTGTTTGAATAGGGCTAGAACAACAATCAATCATCACATGGGTGATTACTCTTCACAGTCATTATCTACCAACTGTTGTATCATCAGCAACCAAGAATGATGCTTCATTTTCTTTTTGACAAATGTATTGTTGAGGGTCAAGCTTTGAACTGGTCAAGCTTTATTTGTTTGTGCACTTTGTCTGCAGTTGGGAGCTAACACTAGTTTTTGTCCTTTGCGTGAAGATTTGAATAACAGCATTTTCTCCGGGTCCAGGCCAAGCCAAGGCCATTAAGTCAATTTATTGTAATTACCAATCATGCCTCAAATTGGTCGACGAGAAAGCAATGCTTGCAGTTTTCAACTTGCGTAATCGATCCTGCACTTTCTGACTTCCTGTATACATAATTATTATTACTGAATTGAATTTCCTGGACCAAATAATTTTATTTTATTTTTTTGTTTTTCAGAATCTATGAAGAGATTAGAGAAATTGAACATGTGGGGTGTGGTGGTAGTTGCGAAAGAGGATGATTTAGTCTGTGTACAAGGAACCATGAAAAGTGAATCAAACACACACAAGCAAGCATACGTATTAGATTAGATTATACAGAAGCACTTTGGGATAGGCCCTTTTTGAAATCCAATTTGTCATCCTCATTGTGAAATCCATCACAACTCCTATCCCAAGAGAATTTACAAAACAAGTCGTCCATCTGCAAATAAAATTATATTAATGCTATGCTAGTGATTTGGTACAATGGATAAGAGGTACTTGAGTGAGAGTGCTTGTTGTTGTTGTGTGTATACATATGAACAAGATAATAGAATATTAGTGATGAGTAATGGGTAATGAGAACAGGGGCATAACAGCAATGACGAAATGATGAGGAAAAATGTAAGAGAGAGAGCGACTATGGGTACATTATGTGGTTCCCTCTGTAGATAGCAATGGTGACTGCTCTTTTGCAAGATGTCTGGTGACGTCCATGTCCAGCTTTGTAAGACAACCAGGACAAAGTATTTACATTTATCAATGTTCCCAGTAGTTTAAAACCTTCACATACAAATTGGGGAAATTTACTCTGACCTAATTAAATTTCGAAAAAAAATTTTACTTTATTTTTTTATTAAATTAATATTTATCTTATTTTTTAAAAATTATCACTATTTTTATAAAAATTAAATTTACCTTTCAAAAATCTGGAGGATAAATATTAATTTAATAAAAATTTAGAGTTAAATATTTTCTCAAAATTTAACTAGGAGATCAATATAATTTCTCCTATCAATTTCTATTATATTACCCTAATTTTAAAATTGATTTGGCTCCAATTATCGAGCCTTAATTGATTTTTAAAAATAATCTGATACTTTCTCTATAGTAAATTACCAACCACAGAGGCTTTTACAAGTAATTTTCAGAATTGGAAGTAAAATATTTTGACTATTTTTTTGGGCTAAACAACCCTCCCCCAATTTGTTGTGGGCTGACCAAATTAGTGCAGGGCTCAATTCCAGCCCACATTTGGGCCCATTTAATATTATTTTTACAAACTCGTTCGTGTCTTACAAATTGCAGACGAGTCGGTTCAATTTTGATCGTGTTATTGCTATCGAGAAACAAATGTGAAGAAGACGAAATTATTCTTAACTTTCTATGGTGTAAATCTGAAACCACCATTGAAGCTCCTGTCAGGAGGATGTGGGAGTACTATTAAAAAGATTTAAAAAAATAGAAAATTGATGATTGTTTCATTAAATGCTTCCATGTGAATGTTGACCAAAGTTTATAACAGAGCAGAATGCTAGTGTAAGAGAAGTTGATTTTAATTTTAATTTTTTTATTTTAATTTTTATTTTCTTACTAACACAAGCAAAACTCAACAGTGATAATAATGGTTGTTTAATCTCCTTGTCTCAACCATAATGACATTTTATAATACCAGTGAGTCACATGGCAGTGGCACAAGTTGATGGCCATCTGGTTGTTCATGTCACCCACCCCATGCTCAGCACATCTATGGCATCTCAGTCAGTAGCGAGGCAATTTAATCATCCCTACTTGGTAAACAAAAATGTAAGAGTAATTTCTAAACACAACTACTCCATACCACTGAATGGGTCAATACTGATATGAACTCTTCAAATGAAACTTCTTAAAATTTGAAACGGCATTACATAAATTTAGAAAAGAGCAGGTGTTCCATGGCTAAATTTATTCCTTTCAGGAACTGATGGCGGCATGGATTTCTTCAAGAGTTTTTCCCTTTGTTTTAGGCACTATCTTTGTCACGAAGATGACAGTTGCTGCACATATGCGTGCATGGAGAAAGAAGGTACCTGAAAACAAAAAAATAAAAAAAATAAAAGTCAAATTTTCCTTCTCATGCCTCAGCCTCACCATTTGATGCATATTTGGTTTTTCAGCTGAACCTGAAGAGCTCCATTCCATTAAACGGTTGAAAATGTAAGAAAAAATCCAGGCGCCTAACCAATTGGCTAAATTCACCAGGCTTCCAGCTGCTCCCTTAACATTGATAGGAAATATCTATGATGAACCATAGTTCAGGTTAATTACAGATCCTGCTTAGTTTTATTAGTGGAAGTTTCTGGACTTACATGATGAATACAATTATAACGAAAGAATCAATTGCAGAAGACAACAATACCTCGGACATTTTAAGCCAAGGAACTGCTCCCATTCCAATTGAGAATGAAGCTACGTAATACTGATTGCATTTAGGAATAATAAATAATAGCATTGACACAGTATTGAAATTTAAGACAAATGTGCATGATGAAAGCTAAATTGGGTTAATGAAATCTGTTACCAGTATTCCAGACAGGACAAATACTGGAATTCAATCTAGCAACATTTTGTGTTTCTGTGACATGATATAGAGAATACTTACTAGGCTGAAAGTAAGAAGATATAAATCCAGTTTAAGATGTAACGTTTAAAGGAATCTAAAAGATTCACGTGATATAAACCCTGAAAGTTGACTTGAAGGCATTACTAATTAACTCAGAAAGTGTATGTTGCATCTGCATGGTATGATTACCTTCATAAGAAAGGATGCCCCTATTAGAAAGCATCCCAAGAATGTGCCCGTGGCAGCAACCTGTAAAACAAGTTGTCTTACCCAAGAAGAGTTTATTAAACCTCTGATCTTTGAGTGTTAAAAGAAATAATGGAATTGACCAGTAGAAGAGGTTTTCTTCCACAATTATCCACTAAGAATGCACCCAAGGTACAGGGACCTGCAAAAATTTATTTAGCTATAGTATAGTGACTTGGATTCAGAAGTTCCAAAAATTGGAAGAAGAGGAGAGAAATTGAACCTGAAGACAGGCAAAAACTACTATTCCTCCAAATTGTTGAAATGCCATTAGTCTAACCCCAATCTGATCATTAAAATAGTGTCAAGTTTCTAAGACAGGAATGGCAAAGACTTCAAAACTGATTTTTGTAAGACACTCTTATCTGATTAAGCAAGGGGCTCACTGTGAGTGGATATTGGTATACTTTTTGGAACATGTCCAGCATACTGGCTTTGGGTTGGTGCTGCTGATTTGCAAGTGGCTCCTGAAAAGAAATAGACCATTAGCCCTGACATCAACCTAGTTTCAAAATCCTTAGTCAAAAGTCTCAAGGTTAAGAGTTACAACTTGGATTTCAGCTGCTTCTAAAGAAATATCAGCATCATCTCCTCAAAGTTTTTTCAGTGCATTATCAAACTCTTTTCCATCTCCAGCCTTTGCCTGAAATAAAGCATAGGTTCATTTTACCTCTCATAATTGAAAGAACAACTTCGTGCGATTGATTGCTTACCAGCCATCTAGGAGACTCCGGAATGGAAAAAAGGCCCAGGAGTTGAACCAGACATGGGATAATCCTTACAGAAAAGACCAGAAATTCGTTCATTTGATTGTTTTTTCGAGGAATAAATAATAACTTTATGCTACATTCTACCAATTAAAGTTAGTCGTTGCAATGTTAGAACTTTCCCTGAAAGGAATGCAGTTGATGATCCAATTACAATCATGATCTGCAGAAGAATAGGTTAAGAATTCAATAGTTCTTTCACATTTCAATTATTGGGTTGTGCACATGCTTTTCTTTTTCACAATAATCCCCAAAAATATCACCTGGTTCATAGTTGCCAGTCCCCCACGAGGATCTTTTGTAGCTATTTCAGCTATATATGGGTACCTGCTTATCATTTTCATACAAATTTGAGATTACTGCAAATTCAATCTATGGCAGCAAGAAAAGTAGAATTCCGAACAACATACCACATAAGAGAAAACTCCAACGCCACATGCAGTGAGGAACCTTCCAGCATAGAGTAACAAAGCTCCCTTCATAAAATATGATCAATCAAGAAAAGAGAACATATTAGTTAGATACTGAGAAAGTCACTAATAGTGATATCATAAGCACAGACCTTGAAGAAGCGTATGGCAATCCATCCTGTAATGCTTACAATAGCTGACGTTCTCATTGCCTGCTTGGTTAAAACACCACAAAAATCGGAGAACTGAAAATAAAAGAGAAGTCATCTTTCACATTATTTCTTTTCTCCAATTACAATTATCTTTACCTCTTTACGACCTATGAGGTCTGAGATACGCCCGCTCATGGTTGCACCAATTATTGCACCAACAGTAAGTAGTGAGCCATAAAATATGAACTGCACATAAAAATTGTAAACACTATTAGTATTACGTCTTGGACTCCGTAGGTGCTCAAAGCTTAGCGATAGTTGGGAGTTCAATAGTGAGAAATAAAAATTAAATATTTTTGTGAATAATTTAAATATATATATATTTCGTCTAGGCCAATGCCATAATGTGCCTCCGCCCCTGTAATAGAATGGAGAGAACAAGAAATTAGACATTAAAAATAATCCCCTCATTTCTCAAATGATTACCCAAACTTAGGGGTTTAGACTACTTTTTCTTCTTTTTCGTTTTGGTACTTCTATTTTGTGCAAAAAGGACTTTAACGCATAAGTGCACATAAAAATGATCTAAGCATCCGTATAATTTGGAAAAAAAAAATGATGCAGAAACTCCATTTCAGAACATTTCAGAGTTGGTTGTACTGACCTCTGCTATAGTTAAGTCAAGATCCTTTATGATTGCAGACTGCACTAGTGCTGTAAATCCCACCTGAAAGGGACAAAAGAAGAAATATTTCGCTCAAAATCAAACAGGTCACTCACTAAAAAGATAAATAGTTTAGTATATAATTATGTCAACTTAATTTTCATTCTTGCAGGTATAATCTCCAACTAGTTAAAGAGTTTATGTTCTTAAGCATTGTGGAAAAGAAGATATGGGGTGGTAAATACTTTTGTATAGGTGACTTACACAGGAGCCAAATTCGTAAGAGCCTAAAACTGCTACAAAAGTGCTCAGCAGAACAGTCGCCAATGATCCTTTGGTGCTACTTTTCCTATGCAATTCATCTCCTCTGTCATTTCTCTTTATCTGCTTAATAAATGGTTCCTTCATCGTTGCTTCCTCCATGCTCCACATCTTGGTGAATTGCCATGACTATCTACTTCTGTTAACAAAAATGCGGAAATCGTGTAACTACTTAAAAGACAGAGATATCAGCTTCCTTTACTCTTATTATGTATGCCTAAGGTTGAATATTCATAGGTACTAGTGTGGATTTGGTACTAGTGTGCACCAATATTTGTCCCAATCCCAAAGTAAAGTAATAAATAACTAAAACGTACGAGAGAGGGATCCGCTTCACATGGATTTGCAAGCAATCTTTGGCATCACAGATATATTTGAAGGGATCTTGTCACGGCCATCCCATGGTGCTCCATATTTACAACATTGATGTGTTCTGCCATCTGGTGAATAACACTGCATCAATGAATTGCTGAAAGAAACAAATATACAGAACCTAACCAGATGAAATAACTATGGGTGTCAAATTTTATGTCCATTTGGAATTTCAACATATCCAAGTGATTCAAAATTTTATATTCTGAATAGAAAAATGAGGAATCTAACTTTACACCTCTACTCAGGTCCTCAGGATCTGAAATTGGGTATTATCCTTTACTGTCTGCTAAATATAAATGCGTATTGCTGCCAAAAGTCAAGGTCATTACATTGGATGCACGAGAAAAGAAAATGTTTCCGGTTGTTAAACTATGTTGATGAATTCTCCTTTTTCTCCTTTCAACCAGAAACCTTTTTTACAGTCATTACTCAATTAATTTGCCGGCTTCCTCAAGGTTGAGGCAAGCTCCATGTATATAGGTATCTGAAGTTTTTGTTCCAACAAAGATTGTGAAGTCTTTTAAAACCATTCAACTTCCAGAAATGAACTAAAAACATAAAAGGGAATAGGTCAGTAACTCAGTATCAGCATTCAGCCGGCTCATTATCATCTTCCAATTAATGGGAAAAAGAAAAATAAGAGCTATCTGCCCCTCATACAGAAGAAAGAAACTATTCTATTTGCACTTCTAGGATTGGGTGAAAAATTATATGCTCAATTGAATAGATGGAGTGAATATTGCAACTCTTATGATTATGAAGAGGGTCAAAATAAGTACTGGTTTTGTAGCCAAAAGGTAGACAGACTTAGTATCTTTTATTCAGCTCAATGTAACCAGGAGAGCCAAATATCATATACCATGCAAACTTCAAAATAGCTTGAAATACTATCAGATGTAGGATCTCTCATAAAATGATTCTTACAGTTCTTTTTGGTGCCATTCTCTGGGATTATTACTACATTTTTAATGATGCTTTTATAAGTCATAGTAGGCGTAATGGCACGGCAAGAATTGTTTTAATATTTCTGAGTGTTATTATATTTGCCTTGCGGCCTTGCTATATTCTCTCTCAACCTGATAATTTATTGATGTAAAATAAATGGTGTATATTTTAAAGATTTATATCCTTGGGCTATTTTCACAACTTTATTTATAATGGTTGTTTGATCTCTTTTTCTCAATCATAGTGACTTGTTAAAATACTAGTCACGTGGCACATGTTAATGGCATCTGGTTCGCCATGACTCTTTCTCTCACCCAAATTGCAGAGTCAGTGATATCTCAATCAGTAGCGAGGCAATTTAATCATTCTACTTGATAGAGATTTTGAGAGTAATTTCTAAGCACAACCAGTGCAAACCATTGAATGGTTCAAGACAAGTATGAAGTCTTAAATTCAACAAATTTGGAACAGCATTACACAAATTTAACAAAGAAGAGACAAGTTTTCATGGCTAAATTCATTCCTCTCAGGGATTGAAGCAGACTTGGATTTCTTCAAGAGTTTTTCCCTTTGTTTCAGGCACCACCTTTGCCACGAAGAGGACAGTAGCTGCACATATGCCTGCATAGAGAAAGAAGGTACCTGAAAAAAAAAAAAAAAAAAATTCAAATTTCGTTTTCATGCCTCAGCCTCACCATATGATGCAAATTTGGGATTCCAGCTGAACCTGAAGAGCTCCATTCCATTAAAAAGTTGAAAGAGTAAGAAACCGTCCAGGCGCCGAACCAGTGCATTAGATTCACCAAACTTCCAGCCGCTCCCTTAAGATTGATAGGAAATATCTACGAAGAAATATAGCTCAGGTTAATTACACATCCTTCTTAATATGATGTTAGTTTTATTACTTGTAGGTTCTGGAGTTACATGATAGTTACACGATGAATAAAATTATAGTGAGAGAATTAATTTGCATAAGACAACATACCTCAGACATTATAACCCAAGGAACTGCTCCCATTCCAATTGAGAATGAAGCTACATAAAGCTGATTGCAATTAGGAATCATTAATAAGAGCATTTCACAGTGTCGAAATTTTAAAATAAGTGTGAACGATGAAAGCAAAATTGGTTTAATAAAATTTGTTACCAGTATTCCAGAAAGGACAAATACTGGAATCCATTCTTGCATCATGTTGTGTTCCTGCGACACAATATAGAGGATACTTACTAGGCCGAAAGTCAGAAGATATAAATCCAGTATAAGATACACCGTTTAAATGTATCTAAAATTCATGCTCTGAATATGAATAAGGTGTTCAAAATTTGCAAACCCAGTAAAGTTGACTTAAGGTACTGGTGTTCAACTCAGAAAATGTATGCATCTGCATGGTATGATTACCTTCATAAGAAAGGATGCCCCTATTAGAAAGCATCCCAAGAATGTGCCGGTGGAAGAAACCTGTAAAACAAGTTGTCTGACCTAAGAAGAGTTTTTTACACCTCTGATTTTTTAGTGTTAAAAGAAATAATGGAACTGACCAGTAGAAGAGGTTTTCTTCCACAATTATCCACTAAGAATGCACCCAAGGTAGTTACAGGGACCTGCAAAAATTTATTTAGCTCTAGTATAGTGAACTGCATTGAGAAGTTCCGAAAATTGGAAGAAGAGAGAAATTGAACCTGAAGACAGGCAAAAGCTACTATTCCAGTTTCTCCTGAAGGAAAACCTGAAAGTAAAAGTCCTGTGTGAAAATAACTACAACACCAAGGATAAATGAAACAGAACTTGAACACTTGAGGTACCTGGCACCTTCTAGTTTAGTGCAGTTTAATAATAGGTATTAGAATCTAATTAATTTTTTTAATGAAATTTGGGGAAGATTAGGGGTAAGAGTAATCTTATATTAATTATTATTTTTATTTTTTAAAAGAAGGGTAAATGAAGTTTGTGTCATATAACCTGCTGAAACAAGAGTTTCACTTGCATAGAAGCCAATTCCATTTGCTCCTCCAAATTGCTGAAATGCTATTAGTCCAACCCCAATCTGATCATTAAAATATTGTTAAGGTTCAAAGTCAAAGACTTCAAAACTGATTTTTATACAGAATCCTTATTATCTGATTATGAAAGGTGCTCACCGTGACTGGATATCGGTACCTTTTCTGGAACACGTCTAACATACTGGCTTTAGGTTGGTGCTGCAGATTTGCAAGAGAATCCTGAAAAGGAATAGATCAATAGATCATTAACCCTGACATCAACCTTGTTTCAAAATCCTTTGTCAAAAGTCTTAAGGTTAAAGGTTAAAACTTGGATTTCAGCTGCTTCAAAAGAAATATCGGCATTATATCCTCGAAGTTTTCTCAGTGAATTATCAAACTCTTTCTGATCTCCAGCCTTTGCCTGAAATAAAAGCATATGACCATTTTACATTTCACAATGTAAAGGACAACTTTGTGTGAGGTTGATTGCTTACCAGCCATCTGGGAGACTCCGGAATGAAGAAAAGGCCAAGGAGTTGAACCAGACATGGGATAATTCCTTAGAGAATAGACCAAAAGTTAGTTCGTTTGATCTTTTGTTTTTTAATGTTGTTTGAGGAATAAAAAATATCTTCATGCTACATTCTACCAGTTATACCTAGCAGTTGCCATTTTAGTACTGTCCCTGCAAGAGGCAACTGATGCTCCAACAACAATCATGATCTGCAGAACAAGAGGTTAAGAATTCTATGTTTCTTTCACATTCTACTGTTGGGTTGCGCACATGCATTTCACTATAAGCCCCAGATATGTCACCTGGTTCAGAGTTGCCAGCCCACCACGAAGATCTTTCGGAGCTATTTCAGCTATATATATCGGTACCTGTTTGCCAATTCAAATAGATCATTACTTTCTATTCAATATAAGGCAGCAAAGAAAAGAAGAATTCCGTACAACATACCACATAAGAGAAAACTCCGATGCCACATCCAGAGAGGAACCTTCCAGCATAGAGTAACAAAGCTCCCTTCATAAAATATGATCAAACAAAGAAAAGAGAACATATTAGTTAGATACTTTTGATAGGTAATAGGATAATCTAAACTAAATGTGTCATTAATAGTGATATCATAAGCCCAAACCTTGGAAAAGTATATGGCAATCCATCCTGTAATGCTTAGGATAGCAGACATTCTCATTGCCTGCTTGGTTAAAATACCACAAAGTTAGAGATGTGCATCTCTAAGAATACAAGAGAAGTCATCTTTCACATTATTGCTTCCGATTAAAAATTTTTTTTACCCCTTTACGACCTATGAGGTCTGATATGTGCCCGCTTCTAGTTGCTCCAATCATTGCACCAATAGTAAGCAGGGAACCAAAAAATGAGAACTGCACATAAAAATTTAAAATTTTGAAAATACACACTATGACATCAAGGACTCATAGGTGCTCATAGCTCACAGAAAGGTGTCTAGTACATCAGAATAGAGAGAACATGAAACTACACATTAACAACAATCCTCTAATTTTTCAAATGGATTACCAAAAGTTGCATGTTTGGACTATTTTAAAACGATTCCTTTTTCCTTTTTTACTATGTACAGAAAGAACCACAACACATAAATCTGCATAAAGTGATCTAAACGTCCATTTATTTTGGAACAAAAAAATGATGCAGAAAATCCACTTTGGAACAATTAATTTCAAATTTAGTTAAGCTGACCTCTGCTATAGATAAGTCAAGATCCTCTCTGATTGCAGACTGCACAGGTGCTGTATATCCGACCTGAACAAAAAGAAATATTTGGCTCAAATCAACAGTTCATTCACTGAGAAAAAGATGAATGATTTAGTACGTAAGTAATGTCAACTTAATTTTCGTTCCTTCAGATATGGTTTCCAACCAGTTACATTGCCATTTCAAGTTACTTAGAAGTTAAATGGTTGACCAAGCAGCTAAGGAATTTATGTTCTTAAGCATTGTGAAAAAGAATATATGGGGCGATCTATACTTTTTTCCAAGTATCTCATATCTTGTTTGGAGGAATAGGAGACGTTAAGAAATTTGAAGTAGGTGACTTACGCAAGAGCCAAATTCGTAAGAGCCCAACACTGCCACAAACGTGCTGAACAGAACAATCACTAATGATCCTTTGTTGCTGCTGTTCCCATGCAACTCATCTTTCCTGTCTTTTCTGTTTATCTGCTTAATAAATGGTTCTTTCATCTCAGCATTCATGTTGCTTCCTCCATGTTCCACATCTTTGTGGATTGCCATAACCATCTACTTCTGTGAACAAAAGAACAGAAATCTGTGAAGGGAGATCAGCTTCCTTTACTCACTTATTATGTCTTATTATATATGCCAAAGGTTGAATATGTATACGCAATTCGGTTAGTAACTTAAACTTTCTTATTAAAAACAGTGTGGTGCTAGCATGTACCAATATTTGTCCCAAAGTAATAAATAACAAAAATGTAAGAGAGGGAGATCGGCTTCACATGGATTTGCAAGCTATCTTTGGCAGCACATGCATAATTGAGGACAATTTTTAAAAAAAAAAAAATCCAAGATTAGCTCTAGAGAATCATAGCATAAAAATAAGGATGATCTATGTCTAAAAATTTTGATTGAGTTGAAAATAAGTCTGATGAAGATATAAGTGCTTTCAATTCAAGATCTACAGAAGTGGAAGCTCATCTTTTTCTAACAGCATGACTGTAATTGGACTTAACTATGTCTTTGAATTGCTTCTCTAGACATCCCATTGGTAGACTATCTTCACTGTCCGTACAATCCACCCAAAACAGATCTCAAACAAAGTCCTTCATTCAAATTTCCAATTCCTCATTGTGCAAAACAAAGTCCTTAAAGGAAAAAGAAAAATGAGAATAATCTACTTGCATATAGAGGAAAGAAACTACATTATCTGCACTGCTAGGATTGGATAAAAATTATATGTTCAATTGAATGGATGGAGTGAATCATTGCAACTCCTATGAAGAGGGTACCAATAAATACTGGTTGTTCAACAAAAAAGTAAACAGAGTATATTTTAGTCGGCTCAATGTTAAGCCAAGAGAACCAAATATCATATATCATGCAAACTCTAAAGTAGTTTGAAAATAATATCAGATGTAGGGTTTTCACAAAATGATTCTTATACTTCTTTGTGATGTCATTTCTTTGGGATCATTACTCATTTTTTAGTTATGCTTTTATAAGTAATAGTAGGCACAATGGTAAGAATTTTTTTAATATTTTCTATTGTATTTATATTAGTCTTACTATAAAATACTCTCATTGGACTTGATAGTTTATTGATATGATATAAAGGATATACATTTTAAAGATTTAACATTCAAAATATGAGTATCTGATATAACTCACATCATCTCAACTTTTGTCATAATATATCCCATTGATTTGTAATTTGGGGACCATTTTTGAGATAAGTGTGTAATTTAACATAGTCCAAGCGAAGTTAAAGTGACTTTTATCCCTGGACTATTTTCTCATTTTTTCAGTAAAGAAATAACTTCTCCATCACCACTTTGTTGTTTATGCAATTCCCCACCCTTTTCTATTTATACCAATAAAAAAGACAAACATTAAAAAGTGCATTCGGTCGTTATGGCATGATTTCATATATCAATTACATTGTCTTGTTTTTGCATTGTTTAGGAAAAGATGGATGACTATTAAAAAATTTGATGCACATCTCAGGATTGAGGCCCGGAACCAATCATGTTTAAGATGCTTTACGTGTAGCGGTGTAGGAACTGACAACTAATATACTGTACATTGGCAAAACAATGCCGGTTTCTATGGTGAAAATTTCTACTCTACACGATAACCAAGAAAGCCTTTTAAAAGAAACTAAAATTTTGAGAAGCAGATGCAGATATCTGCTTTCTGATGAAGAAGAAGAAAACTATATACATTTCTCTAATTATGCATAATTGCGAGTTATGAAATTGAGAAAAAAGTTTTAAGTCCAACAATTTATTTATTTGTTTTGTTTAATGTATCAACAGACATCCAAAGAAATATAATTTGAGTGTTCTCAGTAATAACCAAACAGCAATACTGGAAAAGAACAAATTCTGACAGCACTGCGAGATGAAACGCCAGGATTAATAGACACTAAAAAAATTAATTAGATAAAGCAATAATTAGTAGTAATGTTCAATAAACAAAGCAGAGAAGTGTCTTTTATGCCTAGAAACATCCAAGAAATGACCTGTGACAAATGATATTAAATATAAGCTCATTTGACTAGTGGTAATCAGTCGAGGCTGCAACCAAAAACATCGTCGATATTTAAATGCCAATTAGTCGTCATTTTCATATTCAATGACCCTACACGAAATGTTGACTACTTTTCCAAGAGAGACTTCAAAATCAACAAAGCATTACATACCATGTGAACATCTGAGAAATCATTGGCCTAATTGATCTATAATTTTGTTAACTCCCCTGTTCAAGTGATGGCTACTTCTTTCCTTCTTTCTGTTAATTACTATGTTTTAAAGTTTTCTGATGAGGAGCAATTGATGATGTTAAATTCAGGAAAGCTGTTTGTCAAACAACCGACTGGACTCGACAACTCCCATCATGCTGAAGTATTTGGAGCTCATGTCGGCTAGTATCAGCAACAAACAGCTATTCATTATGTCAGGAATAGGCATATTCTTAAAATCAGCTGCCATTTTCATACTTGTCCAATCTAAGATGCATAAGCAAAAAGGTTTCACCTTACATATGTGTTCAAAATGCCAAACCAAGACACTTTGGTAGTTGATCTTTCATCAATCGACGACGCGAAAAAGTACCTGTTTGTCCTCCCTCTTGAATAAGTAAATACTCCATATTCAAAGTTCAACAACTGAACAATGACTTGTTCCACATCCTCTCCTTGTCAAAGTCCCCACTTCCCCTACTCAGCCAAACCTAAACCAATTATTCAACAATAAAATAAACCATTAATAAAGCAACTTAAGTATAAAATGAATTTATCGTTAATAATAAACAATTAAAACAAATAAGAGGAAGAGCAGCGCATACTCTTCATCTTCTTCAATTTCTTTTCATTCTCTTCCATAGAAACTAGCATGGACAGATTGGTGAAACCAGATGTTAAAGAAGTGGAAATAGCCTTCAAGAGAGGCCATAAGTGCTCCACAACTTTTCGTTTAACAAATTTGATGCACACCATGTCTGTTGCAGTTTCTTTGACCGCAACGAACCAATCTCTCTTCACTTTTAATCAACTTTTCTCCATAATTCCGCCGCTGTGCTCCTCTTCATACACTCTGAACCTTTCTCAGCCGTCCGATCAACCCCCTCTCTCTTGTCCCTCTCATGCCATCATCGTCAAATCCTCCATGCTTCCCACTGGTAAAGCCCATCAGGACGATCTCCGCCGTCTGTTTTCGAAACCTGGGCCACACATATTCAAAGACGCCAGGATTCCCATCTCTTTTGTGGGTCCCCACGTTCTTGAGTTTCTCATCTCACAACAGACCCAGATCCCAGAACTCAGTTCCTGCTTCAACAAAGCAGTTTCCGGGTGCACCGGTTCTCAGCTTTCTATGCTACTGAAATCCGCCGTCGTATCAGGAAATGAAAAACTGGTCACGACTTTAATTGATAATGGTGCTGATTTGAATTACAAAGACGCTGATGGACGGTCCATGATCTCTTTAGCTGTTAGGGCTGGGAATATCGATGTTGTTAATGTCTTAATAGCTTCTGGCAGTCAAATCAACGATTCAATCGATCATGTTCTGCATGGTGCAGCAGCAACAAATAGAGTGGATTTAATGAAGACTCTGATTTCCGCCTTTGGAGATACCATCGATGTGAATTCGATCGATTCAAGTGGCAGAACCCCACTTCAGATCGCAGCGAGTAACGGACACGCTGAAGTGATCGAGTTTTGTACGTCTTTTGCAGGTGTGAAAACTGATGTTTTCGATAGAAACGGATCAAGTCCGCTTCACTTAGCCGCAGAAAACGGTCACCGGGAAGCCGTTAAATGTTTGTTGGATTGTTCAAATTACGTTAAATATGCAGTAAACAGAGATGGCAAAACTGCTTTCACGCTTGCAGTCGATAACGGTCACACGCATCTCTACGATTTGCTACAATTAGGTGATGTGTTGCAGCGTGCGGCAAGGGTGGAGGACGTTCATGCGTTGAAGAGTTGCCTTGCGGAAGGGGCTAGAGTTAACGGAAGAGATCAAAACGGATGGACGCCGTTACATAGGGCGGCGTTCAAGGGCAAAATCGACAGTGTGAATCTTTTGCTTAACCATGGAGCTAAGGTTGACGCCGTCGATGATGCTGGGTACACGCCACTGCACTGTGCCGTTATGGCAGGGCACGTGCAGGTTGCGTTGTTGTTGGCTGCTCATGGAGCCAAAGCCAATGTCAAAAGTCTTAAACGTTTGGTTCCCTTGAATTTGGATTTCTTTAAGAATCATGCTTCTTTGCTTGTACATCCTTTGTCTCATGAACAAGAACGACCTTGACAGAAATGGGATGGAATATGGAGCTGCGCAATTTGTATATATTTTTATCTCGTAGCTGTATGATAAGAGTAAACCCAGCCTTGTATCGAGTTTACCTTTTTTGATCTAATGGATTTCAACATCAACAGCCTTCGAAATGAATTTAGATTTCACTTTGAGAAATTGCAGTTTAGTTTCTGCCAAGTTAGTGATTTGTGCACTTTTGATGGAAGGTATTGATTTAAATTGGTTGATTTAGTCAACAGACTCCACCATTTTCTTGTGCTGTGCTGAATTGAAAGATCGAATCAAACTATTGTATGGTTTCTTTGATAACAAGATTAAGACTAAAAGGAGTAAATGCGCTCAAATTGATAAGATATGTAACAAACATCTCGAAAGAAAGCCTTCCACGACCTTAGATATGAGCATATATAGATGACATATTTTCGACCTACTCCTACAATTGCTGTTAGACTCTGCTATGTCGCCCCCTACTTGCTCATTCGCAATTACTACCACAAGCATATGAAAGTCG
>JANLJB010030986.1:0-40689 GCA_026212285.1 Bursera cuneata | reverse complement strand
CTAAATTTGGTAAGGACCAAGACAGACCTTTTAGGTGATGTATGAATCACGCTCCACTCGGCAATGATGCCCCCTTGAAATGGTATTTCACAATCTCATCACTTGCGTTGCATATGCGTGAAGACCCGTGTCACACAACTGTGAACTGGCTCACAAATTATTTACTATTTGTGACAAAGCCGGTGCTAGCTTTGATCAAATTCTTGTCCATATCTGCATTTGAAACTATTGCATACATTAGCTATACAATCAAACTTTTTTTGAAATATGAAGTCGGGACACAGCTACCATCATAAGATGAAAGACTTGGCGTACAATTACAAAGAACAAAATAAAACTCAGGAAGTCAGAAGATTCAAGAATGTTGTTTGTTGAGTGAATGTGAAGCTTTGCTAGTTTTGCCAGGGTATAAAGCAATATATCACCGACAAAATTAACTAATTTCCACCTAAATCTCAATGCATTTCATGTCTTTAGTTGCATTTTTGTTAAATGTCGCCCAACTGAACCTTCTCTTCATGGTTATTTTAATGCAAATAGAAATGGGATAGCCGCATTTATTGCATATCAGAAAAAGATATATACAAAGAGCAAAAGTTGTTGAAGTAAACAGCGGCAGATTCAAATTGTGAATCCGGACACTGGCTAATTAACAAGTAACAACAAAGTGCTGCTCATGAACACTCAACTTGTTTAGAATTTTTTATTTTTTTCCTCTTGGTTTATCTGGTAGTTGAAAAGGAACTTTCCTTGTCAATTACTTAGCGAACGAAATTATGATGTAAGGTTCAAAATTCAAATAATTGAAGCTACCTCATTCAATTATGTGTCTTTCCCAGAGTGGGAAATCACGTAGTAAAAATTTGACCTTGTCATTGGTTCCTTTCTGCTAACTTAACTTGCAATAGCGAACAAAATTTATTGAGAAAGTCAGTGAGCATGACTCATGAGCCAGTCTTATAATTTTTGAGTACCTAATACGTTAACAGCTCCATTATCAATACCAATCCTTACTCCCCCTAATGCATAACCAACATATTTATTTTAGCTTGTTCTTGTCAAGTGTCAACTATAAGGATAAATTTTCATTTTTGATTAAGTGATTTGGTGGAGAAAACCCACCTATATTTGTTGCCTCTTGAAATTAATACTATTCTAAGCTTTTTGTGTATGAACTCGTGCAATAAACAATCATTTGTTGGAGTCCATAATGAAAGAGAGTTGTTGCCCTTCTTAGCAACAAGAAGAGATAATCATATCACCATTATCTGTGTATCCCAGATTGCATCTGGCTAAATTAAAACTAGGATCTGGCTGATGACGATATATGTATATTAGCCATGCTTAGCAGAAATGTAAGAATAGTTTTGTTATTCAGAAATTTATTAAAGGTTCATTTTAAGAGCATTTCCCGAGACTAGCTCCATACAAAGAATGAAGCCTCTATCATTAATACGAAGTAAAGGGGCGAAAAGATTTGTCGAGGGAAAAGAATTGAACAAAGTAAGAAATAAAATTTTTGAGGATGAAATTAAGTGGGGGAAAAACAAGTAAAGCATATTGTAGAAACGGAAAGAGTTTCCCTCGTAGGTTAAATAATTGGAGATCGTGATTCATGGCTTCTTTGCCTCTCTGGCTCTAAAATCCCAACAATCTTTTATCAGTGCGGAAGGGTGTCGTTTAACGAGGAAGTGCAAGTTGTGAAGTAAAAATCGCATTCTTTTATTAAAAGAATAGAATTGTTATATGTATTCCGAATTTACTCACGTACTTGTTGCTCTCTTTCAAGGCAAAATTCAGAATGGCACGTCATTTATTTTCCTGAGTCCTGAACAAGACAGACACCACTTACAATCAACTGTTCTGGGTCTAGACGAGAGTGGGACCAATGAAAAGCCACCTAATAATAACATGGAATCGTAGCTTTTAGTAGAAGTCAAACAATCAAACCAAACTGCTTTCCAAGGAAGGAAAATATCAATTTGCTTTAATCACTTCTTTGTTTGAGTCTGCTTCCACTTAAAAAAAGACTGGAAAAAGCTGTAAATTAATAAATCAGATAAAATTTGGTTCGTTAAAAAGAAAAAGAGGGGAGCCACAGATTCTAAAATGAATAAAAATGAGAATTGAGAAGAGATAAAATGCCTTTGCCTCACGGGTAATGTAATATAACAAATATAATAAAAAAATGTTGTAAGATAAGAATTTAAAATTAGAGAATAGTGGAAAGGCCAACATCACAGGCAAGCTCAGACCCACATGGAGAATCTCCATATATAAACACGAATGTATTGTATAAATAGCACCACTCTGCTCTGCTTTTAGAACAGAGCACAAGGAGGGAAGCCATGGAGAAGGAGTGGCAGCTGCATGTGATGTGTTTCTTGGTAAATGTGCTCATATTGTTGAGTGTTGTTCCTGGTTCAAGAGGGGAAGAATATATCTCAGCAGTGGGCGACCCGGGAATGAGAAGAGATGGACTGAGAGTGGCGTTTGAAGCTTGGAACTTCTGCAATGAAGTTGGCAGCGAAGCTCCAGCCATGGGCAGCCCAAGAGCTGCTGATTGTTTTGATCTATCGAGTAAGCACAACAAACATAGTATAAAACTGAGTTTAAAAAAAGTGCGGCCTTTATTTGTCTCCTTTCGCCATCATTATTACTATCGTTGTTGTTGTTATTTTTAAAATTCTTGAATCGATTTCAGAACCTTTGAAATTTTTGGTTTGTTATGTTGGTGAATATTCTAAATGCATGGATTTGTTTTAGCTCTTGTAAGCAAGTGAAAAAGATTATTTTTTTATGGCAAATGAAATGGGTGAATTTCTGACCTTGTCTTTTCTTACTTTACTAATTTTTCAGCTATTACTTCACTATCTTTGACAAGATGTTATGCGCTAAGTTATTTGAAATAATGGCACAGGTTCTTCCCTTGAACACAAGGTATCAGAAGCTGATAACAAACTTGGGGTGGGCATGCCATTTCCTGGGCTGAAACAAGATTTTGTGAACAACACAGACATTTATGCAGTGGAGAAGGAGCTCTACTTGGGTTCCTTATGTGAAGTTGCAGACATTCCAAGACCATGGCAGTTCTGGATGATTATGCTAAAAAATGGCAACTATGACACAAGGTCTGGCCTGTGTCCTCAGAATGGGAAAAAGGTGCCACCTTTCAGTCCAGGAAGGTTTCCTTGCTTTGGAAATGGGTGCATGAATCAGCCCATGTTAAGCCATCAACCAACTCAGCTCTTGAAAGATGGTACGATGAGAGGAAGCTTTAGTGGTACTTATGATTTGGGTTCCAAAACTGGAGGTGGACTTGATGGGATTTCTTATTATGAGGTGACTTGGGAGAAGAAAGTAGGTGCTGGGGGTTGGGTGTTTAAACATAAGCTCAAGACTTCAAAAAAGTATCCATGGTTGATGCTCTACCTCAGAGCTGATGCAACCAAAGGATACTCTGGAGGTTATCATTACGACACGAGAGGAATGCTCAAAACTGTAAGTAAATAGATTATAGATACAACTTAAAATTCTATGTTTCTTGTCCGTTGGTCTTCTTAAACAACATTGGAATTTGTTGTCTTGATTAAATAATTCTGTATAGATATTCTAAAACGAATATTGGTCGATCTAGATTCTGTTCTTCCTTCTTTTCAGTATTTTATAATTTCTTTTTTGCATTACTTCAAGGGAACACTGTAAGAAAAGTTATAGTCTTATTGCTTGTCGTGATAATAGAAATGTTTTCCTCAAATTGGCTGGTAGTGGTAGTGATGTTGTTTTAATGGTTGTTACGAAAATTAGTCATTTGCTGGATTAAGCAAAAGAAACGTGGATTAGAAAGCTTATTGTAGTTATGTGATGTTAACTAAAACTTATTTCAATTTAAGTGTAACTTTAAAGCTGGGGCAAGCCATGAGAAATAAATCTGTCATTCTCCTTTTTGCCAGGATTGATTAATATCTGTTCTTCCTGAATTGAAGGTCCATATCTAACCCTACCCAGATATATATTATTTCTTAATTTCTGGACTTGGTTCAACTAGCCTAGTATCTAGTGGCCTTGAAACAGACTAGTGAAGATCACAATGCCGTATTATTTATGTTTGTAGGACGAAAAAGCCATATAGATAGGTGGACGCATGTGTCAACCTTTTAGATGCCCGAGACTACTACCTTAGCATCAGAGATTAAAGTTCCTACTTATCTGACAAAATAGAAAAAACAATAATATAAAATCAATCAATCCGGTGCCGTTCAGATTATTTTAAACCTTAAAATATGTGAAACTAAAATAGTATTTTAGCTGAAGTTAGAGAAGATACAAGATGATGAAAGAAAGATGAAACATTTATTTAAATTAATTATCACTTTCAATCAAGCTGGACTGACCCCAGCATTGTTTTATGATGTTCATGTTCTGCTGAATTGCTGATTGCTTTGGTTGGCAAACCGTTCAGTCCATTTTTGTTTTCTAATTATATATTGATGTAAATTATTTGGTAGGGAGAAATTTGAACCTCTCCTCCACTAATTATCGTCTATGTGACTGTGTTGCAATATCTGTTCACAACATGAAATTAACAAATTAGTTGTTTACAGCTTCCAGAGTCACCTAATTTCAAGGTCAGATTGACTTTGGATGTCATAAAAGGGGGAGGACCCAGCAGCCAGTTCTACCTGGTAGATATTGGCAGCTGCTGGAAAAATGATGGCAGTCCATGTGATGGAGATGTGCTAACAGATGTTACCAGATACAGTGAGATGATCATAAACCCTGCAACTAAAGCTTGGTGCAGCCCTACAGCTATGAAGAACTGCCCACCATATCATATTACTCCAGATAATAGAAAGATTTACAGGAATGACACAAAAAATTTCCCATATGGAGCTTATCACTACTACTGTGCTCCTGGGAATGCTCAGCATTTGGAGGAAAAAGTAGACAGTTGTGATCCTTACAGCAATCCTCAGGCACAAGAGATTGTTCAGTTGCTGCCTCACCCGATATGGGCTGAATATGGTTATCCAACCAAACAAGGGGATGGATGGGTAGGGGATGCAACAACCTGGGAACTTGATGTTGGTGGCTTGTCCAGTAGGCTATACTTCTATCAGGTTTGTATTTTGAAAATCTCATAATGAAAATATGGTGTATGATTGATTATTTACAACTTTATTTGGCTTTCTTCTATTTTAGGATCCAGGTACCCATCCTGCTAGAAGAATATGGAGATCAATCGATGTGGGCACCGAAATTTTTATCAGTAACAAAGATGAAGTGGCAGAGTGGACTCTTAGTGACTTCGATGTTCTTCTCACATAATTCAGGATTCAACTCTTTTTTTTTTTTTTTTTAAACCTTACTAGAGCAAAGTGAAAAAAAGGATATGTGCGATAATGCAGATAGAATGCTGGGATTGAGAAGCCAAGCAAGCCAAAGGGCAGGACATTCTCATCCTGGAGGCTTTTAGTCAATGTGTTACCTAACCTGATTTACCAGGTCATAAGCCAGATCAAATGATCTTAGAAATTAATAATTATCAGTTTTCAAATTGAAAATTGAAAATTGAGAAGTGAAGGAAGAACTTGTGGCTTGATCTTTCATTTTTTTTTCAAATGAATGAAAGCTAAGTTCTGTCACGGCGATGATGCCAATTGCCAAGCTAGATTTGTCCTAAGGCAGGACATACTGACTAACTATATTATTGAGGTATAACTTGTGTTGACCGTCTTACTTTTTGACAAAGTTTCATTTAGTTATTAGGACCATAATGGAATTCACATTATAACATAAATTTAGAATCAATGTAGGGACTACTACGGCCCTACCATGTGGTTGTGCACCAAAAATGTACCAAATTTTCTCATGTCAAACAAAGATGCCAACTTCACGGGGCAAATTGATTGTTGGTTAATATATCACATAAAGCACAATATGTCATGATTTGCAACCAAGCAGTTTGCAACTTTCCTCTGTAATATCCACTGTGTAATGTGTATATATATAATAAACTTGAGTGCATAAATGGGAAACTGGATCTTCACAGGCCCATGCTATGCATGCTTGAATCTAAATTCTTGAGAAATAGATCTTGCTTGCCGACGGGCCCAGGAACATAAAACAGAAAAGAGAAAACTAAAGGCGTCCTTTTGACAAGGGAAGATAGATAGTGCTTTCAAAAGTGTCTTTAGTTGCAATGAAAGTGATGACAAGAAAGAGGGTGACAACTGTAGAAAATTTAAATTCAAGTTGGAGCCACGCCAACGGACGGCAGATGGAATCTAATTCATACTTGCAATACTGCCCTTGGAAAAGATATTGAAGAGCTCTTATTGGACTAGTTTGCCGCTCAAAAAATGTTGCACAGAACCGCCGTGGCAACCCAATGAAGAACTTGAAACAAAAAGAGTTCCTTGTTTAGCCAAGTTATGGTACAATAATAAGCGTAGAGAAATTAATTTATCTAAACTTCCAAGTTTGGAATCCAATAACTCTGCTAACTGGATGAAAATTTGGCGCTAAACCAACGCAGATTATGATCCCAACTGTGCAACAACGCTCCGGCAAAGTGAGGCTGAGCCACCTTTCGCTATCATTCAGAAAGGATATTATTTATGTAAGCTGCTGTTGAGTGAACTCAATTATGAACCAATCCCAGAGTCAGAGTGTGTCTGTGCACGACTCTGTACCGCAAACAGAATGTGCAAAAACCATTGACTAACAGATTCCAGGGAAGATTTATATATATTTCTTAATTTTTGGAGGAAATTGAAATTTCATAAAACCTCCAGGGAGATTGGGAGATTGTCCATATATTTTTTTAATAGACGTTCTCTTCTTGAGCCACCTGGAATTTATTTGAAAAATTAGAAAAAAATAAGTAATTTTTTAAACTCATTTGATATTTCGTAGATTTATTATTTTTTTAATTACCTAAACAAGATGAGTACGATAACAAATGAACACATGTCAATCCATTAACATGTCAGCTGACTAGCCAATAAAACTAATAATAATTTAACTACATTTCAAAAAAAAAAAATCTTCAAATTTGGTTTATTTTTAAGAATTTGTATATCACATGTTTCTTGTAAAATATTTAAATCTTTTATAATTAAAATATATCTTTCTATTTAATGTTAAATGTTATAAACCTTCTTAGTGTACATCATTTTAGAGTTATGCCCCCGATATAAAAACTAATGATTAATTGTATGTGTTAAAAAATTTTCGAGGACATTGTGTATAAATTCTTTAGGATTAAAAGAGGTGCACGTAAACTAGTTCGAACACCCATATTTCAAAGAAAAAAAGTTAATTGCTATATTTTAGATAGATTTTAAATATTTCAATGTAATTTTTTATGGTATTATTGGCGTAACATGAATGGATAGATGTAGTTATAGTTTGAAGGCTTTACCTAGGGTTCACCTAGTATATGCAATTGAATTATTGGATCCACCCTAATCTGGAAAAATAAAATAAAATGAAAAATTAATTTTAAATTTTAAAAAATAATAAATTAACTTAAGACTAACTCAAATTTTAATTTAATATATCAACAACACATCATTTTTTTTATTAAAACATTATCTAGATTTTACGTCTTATCTTACTATTTAAAAAAATTAATGTTTTATCCCTAATTTTTTTAAATAAAAAGTAATTTTAGATTTTACATAATTTATAAAATTTTCCATATTTAATTAGTGGGTTTTATCAATTAACATTTAAGTACTCGTATCCCTATTCTCGAAATGGTTGAATAACTTAAAACACAGAGGTTTCATAAACTAACATTAACACCCCTGAGATTAACAGCCGTTATATGAAATTTAACAACATGAGGGCATTCTCGTCTCCTTGCAAACATCCCGAAGAAAGAGAGCACAGTTTGGTAAAGAATGATAAAAGTAATCAGAAAGATAGGGATATTTTAGTATTTAGACAGTCGTTTCTAGATCAGATAACTGATACTTTTAAACGGACATTAATTTTGGGGTCTCATTGTAGTTTACGAAACCTTTGTGTTTTTATGGCGTCAGGGGTGTAAATTGAAAACCACAGAGGAGTAAATTGAACCTGACTCCTCGAGGTAATAGAAATTTAATGGACTTAAAATAATGTAGAAAAGGATAAGAGAAAGGAGAATAGGTTAGGTCAAAAGGGAAAATTTCAATTGCAGACCCTCTGGAAACAAACCCTCTTTGAAATTGGTTTCTTTGCTTCAGCGGCCAAAACCGAACAACAAAATTTCCAAAAGCTTCCCAGATCTACATTTATTTTCAATTAGACGCCAAATTTTGATTTCCGGCTTTCACCTGTGTGTTCATCAGTCTCTCGATCTCGGTCATTCAGAGCCTGAAACCCCGTATCGAGCTAGGGTTTCTGGGTAACGTTTTCCGATCTTAGTTTTCACTCTTGTATATTATTTATAGTCGTTCTCTGTCGCTGTTCGTTGTAGTATGTTGGCTGACTTGTTTTAACAATGCAACTTGAAGAAAAATTTCTTCTTGTTAAGGAAAACCCTCGAGATTTGTGTAACAATTTTTTGTTTTTTTTTTTTTATAATGCTTTCTTTTAGGGTTTTATTACAAATAGTCTTTAAGTTTAGGGTTTTTGACAGATATATGAACTTTGAAAGGAAATTTGACATATGCATGAAATGCAACGGAACCCGAATTGTTGGTGTTGTGAATTGTAAAGGTTATAAAGAGATATTGATTGCTGTAAATTGAGAAATTTTTACATGTTTTGGTTTGTACTAGAATTTTATATATTTTGATTTGTAGTTCTCTATAATATGTAGAGGTAGAATAGGATGAAATGAAACTGGAATTGCATGTACTTTGCCGTTTGTTTGAGTGTTAAATCAAATTGATTCCTTACACGCATAATATGACATCAATGAAATATCTAAGCTTATCTGATTCATAAACATAGATTTTTTTTTTTTTAACATGATAAAGTTTAATTTTTTTAATACAATTTTAATCAAACGGCTCCACATTTCTGATAAACTTGGAATTTAGAGGTACGAAAGTATTCCATGGGCTTTAAATCTAATGTTGGTTTGCAAATTGTAAATCCTATAATACGATATTGAGTGTTGTAAAGCAAGGAATGTTTACCTTCTGTGTGTTTTGTCTTGTGTTATATTTTTGTGTTGAATTTTGAGGGGTATTCCTTTGGTATTACTGTACTCATTCTTTTTTTTTTTTTGGATACAGTTATTGGCAATCACTGCAAGGCCATGGCTAAGAAAAATCTTATCGTTATATGTCAGTCAGGTGGGAAGTTTACCACATCCAGTGATGGTTCTTTGTCGTACACGGGTGGGGATGCTCATGCTATCACTGTAAGCAGTGATAGTAAATTTGATGAATTAAAGTCAGAGATGGCAGATATGTGGAAGTACGATCCCAATACCATGACCATGAAGTATTTACTCCCAAACAACAAGAAAACGCTCATCACTATATCAAGCGGAAAAGATATACAACGCATGCTTGATTTTCATGAAGATTCTGCAACTGTTGATGTTTTTGTGATGAATGGTGAAAATCAAATAAAAGATGTCACAAATGCGCCTCGAAATAGGTAGTATGCTCTTGTTTAAGTTGAATAAGAAAATTCTTTTTTATTATGTTAAATGGATCTCCTACCATGACTTTTGATGGCAATCTGAAGGATGCTGATAACCATGTGTGTATGTAGGACTGATGGTCAAAGTTTAGGAGAGCATATTTTATATAGTCACTGTTGGTTGTTATCTCATGTACATGTCTCTTGCAGGTCCAGGAAGATGACAACAGTTGCTCACTCTGCCACCCCTGTCACCCCTTGTAATAATTTAGTTATTAGTGCTTCTGCTTCTGGAGATACTGCACCACCCAACAACTTTTCTTTGGCAGCTTCTGATACCATTGATGCTGTGCAACTCAGTAAATTAATTCTAGCGGCTTCTAATGTTGGGGATGAAGACCATGAGAAACTTCTTGAATCATGGAAGAATGGCATAAGTGGTCTACACCAGCAGTTCAATAGTGTTCATGATTTCCGTGATGCTTTACGTAAATATTCCATTGCTCATGGGTTCACATACAGTTTTAAGAAAAATGAAGGTAGGCGTGTAACCGTTAATTGCAAAGGTGAAGGTTGCCCCTGGAGGATTCATGCATCAAGAGTGTCTACTACACAGTTATTTCGAATTAAAAAAATCAATGAAACACATACATGTGGAGCAGGCACTGGGACAGCAAGTCGTCCCCAAGCGTCAAGGAAATTGTTGGCGTCTATTGTGAAGGAGAAGTTGCTTGCGACCCCAAATTCTAAACCAAGAGAAATAGCTGAAGAAATTCGTCAGGAATTTGGAATTGAATTAAGATATTGTCAAGCATGGCGTGGGATAGAGACTGCCAGGAAGGAGCTTCATGGATCATGCAAAGATTCATACAATCACCTACCTTGGCTATGTCAGAAGATAGTAGAGACAAATCCTGGTAGTGTAGTCACTCTCATTACGAAGGAGGACTTAAGCTTCCATCATTTATTTGTTGCCTTGCATGCCTCGTTACATGGTTTCCAGAATGGTTGCCGTCCTCTTATTTTCCTTGATACTATGACTATTAAATCGAAGTTTCAGTCAGAGTTACTTACTGCTACAGCATTGGATGGGAATGATGGAGTCTTTCCCGTTGCTTTTGCTATAGCTGATGTTGTGAATGATGATACTTGGCATTGGTTCTTGATGCAACTAAAAACTGCAATTCCAAACTGCCAATCAATTACATTTGTGGCTGACAGACAGATGGGATTAAGACAGTTTATTCCTATGATATTCGAGAATTCTTACCATGGTTATTGCCTCAGCCATCTGACAGAGGAGTTAATAAGGGATTTCGAAGGTACATATACTCAGGAAGTTATCCCTGTGATTATTGATCATATGCATGATGCTGCCCGTGCGACCACAATTGATGGATTTAGAAAATGCATTCAGAGCATTAGAAATATCTCTCCTGAGGCTTGTGAGTGGATTTTGCAAAGTCAACCTGAGCACTGGGCAAATGCACTTTTTGAGGGTTCACGATTCAACCACATGACATCAGACATTGCCACGTCATTTTATTGTTGGGTGAGTGAGTTTCCTGTATTACCAATATTACAGATTATTGATACCATTCGCTGTAAGATTATGGAGCAGATGTACAGTTGCAGGGTGGATTCAAGTCAGTGGTTGACAAGATTAACTCCATCTGTGGAAGATAAATTACAAAAAGAGATTCTCAAAGCACAGCCTCTTCAGGTTTTATTAGGACTTAGTAATTCTTTTGAGGTTCATGACGGTATGGGTGCAATGCATGTTGTGAACGTTGATCTCTGGGACTGTAGTTGCAGAGAGTGGCAACTGAATGGTTTCCCATGTTTTCATGCTGCCGCTGTCCTTCAACATATTGGAAATAACTTGTATGATTATTGCTCCAAGTATTATACTACAGAATTTTTCCGGGTAACATATGCAGAATCTATCAATCCAGTTCCAACAGCAGATAAGCCTGGACCTAATGATTCTTCTTCAGCTCAAGTTCTCCCACCTTCTCTCCGCCGTTTAAGTGGCCCTCCTAAGAAGAGAAGAATACGGTCAAAAGGGGTTGTTAAGAGACCACTTCATTGCAGCAAGTGCAATGGAGTGGGGCACAACAGAGCAACATGCCATGTGTATTCCTAGGTGCAGTGTACTTTGCAGCAGATTAATTGTACAGCACCTGACGTTGGTTGATAAGGAGCTTGGAGTTCTGCGACCTATGAATAGAGTAGAAGAAAATTTTAGTTTTAACCTGATGCAAGGATTGGACTTATAACTGTTGGCTCTTTTTGTTGTAGGCTTTTCTATCTTTCATGTTTAGATCGTATCAGTAACTCTAGATTTTATTACCTTGTTTCTGGTGACTGGTGTAAATGTTTTATCCCAGCAGTTGTTTCCTAAATTTGTTCTTTTGAAATGCCGTGTATCTCCCATTGTAGATTGGTAGAACTTAAATAGCATGCGACAATTATATCTTTGGTTGGTCGTCAATGCACAGGC
Source organism: Bursera cuneata (assembly GCA_026212285.1). Classification (NCBI taxonomy): domain Eukaryota; kingdom Viridiplantae; phylum Streptophyta; class Magnoliopsida; order Sapindales; family Burseraceae; genus Bursera; species Bursera cuneata. The sequence goes on along the minus strand of JANLJB010030986.1, from coordinate 28,595 downwards.
TCTCTCTGTATCTGGCAGTGTGTCATGTCATACGCAGTTAAAATAGTGTTTCGTAGGAGCTAGAAAAAAGAAAGATAATAGAAGAGGGAGACTAGAGAATGAAGTAAAGGAATAGCACATCTTGTCTCTTTTGGTTTTGGTTGTCGAAGTTGATGATGATTGATCGTCAAGGACGGCCGGCAAGCTGCCGTTAAGTTGTTACTGTTGTGGACTAATGACCACACATAGGTCCGCCACGTTGCCACTTCTGTTCTACAACTACTAGCAAATGCATAACCAAATATTTGTTTTGTTGCTTCATCTGTATATTCCGGATGGATATTTTTTGTTCTTTAAAGCAACCAATATTTGATACCATTAAGCATATCTGGAACCAGGAAACTGAAAGCATGATTATCATTAATTTGTTTATGGGAAGATATCAAAGCAAGCTGCTAAGAATATTAATTTGCTAGAAAGGCAGGCAGAGTCATAATTGACTAGTAGTACAAGAGAATGGGTAGTACATTTCATAATCCCTGAAACATTGAAGTTGATTTTTAAATTGGCGAGCAAAGTAGGTAGTACATGGTATGAAGAATTGGATAGTACATGTGTGTACTATAACCCGTTCTCTGCCTTTGTAGCATATAAACCTCTGCTCAATAGACAGCATGCACACAAACCAGAAAGCCCCCGATTTGGCAAGAAAAGCTTTGTGCAGGTTTCTGTTATAAAGGAAACAGAGCGTTCCTGTTGCAGGAGCTGACACGGTTACAATTGCAAGTTTCTTGTTTAAGGTGAAGTGAAAATTGGAAGAATGATGTGAGAGAGAAGCAAGAGACAAAGACGGGGAACAGGCAGAGCATGGATGGAACCATTAACAGATTAGCCTGTTTTGGCACTACCCATGCACTGCCTCTTCCCTGGCTCTGGCTTCTTTTTCTCTTCTTTCCCTTCATTTACTGTTATTTTTCTTTTGAAATAAGCGCCTGCGATTGTTGATGCAGGTGATATGATAACACTGTTTAATGTTATTATGAAATTTTCTTTTTATTATAAAAGTCGTTACGAAATCTTGCGATGGTTTTGAGCATCATGTATGATTTTCATTTATTTTCCGAAACTTCTCTTTTTATTCATGTTCTCCCCATTCTCTCCATTGTGCAAATATCATGGTTGATACCCCAAAAAAATGGCATGATGACTTAGAATATTTCATTGCTTCATGTCTAGCAAGGGATTATGGAGTGGCTCCAGAGGATAAAATAGCAGATAACAAAGAGAATATGGTTGTGCTTTCACCCAGCAACAATTCAAACCGTTGATTTCTGTAACGAGATGCCGGCTACCATTAAGGGCTACTTACTGTAAACAGAACGTTGTCTCATGAGCCTCCAGAGGTTATTAAATGGTTGTAAATATAGAATTTGGTGGAGTAACATTTGCTATTATCCAATCAAAGAAGAAAAAACTCTCATTGTATCTCGGTTGTTTGTTTTTCCGTTTGGTCACCAACTCACTATCAAATTGTGAGGTAAACTGGCAACCACTTCATATAGGCAAACCAAAATAAAAAACATGCAAAACTACAGGTAATTGATGTTGAGATTTCCCGGCATTGATGGTCCCACATAAAAGAAGTTAGGCCTGATAAGCATCATTAGACATCTACTGATAAGAACTTTCATCAGATATTTTATCAGCTTCCACTGTCACTAGTTAAGGTGATATCTCATATCCGCGCCCACTTGTTTTAGGCCTATGAGCATCCGTTGATTGATAAAACTCGAATGAAATTGTAGATCTGATATTGTGACACATTTTTCAGGAAGTAAAAATATAGTAACTCTACAGGAACGAGTACTGGGAATTCTAACAGCAAACTCAGATATTAGATATGCTTAGATCATGAATGAAGCCAGCAGCAAGGAATAATTAAACCGAGTGGGAAACAACAGACTAAATCTAAAATTTCATTACAACTTCCAATATACAAAGTAGACTTTGATTTAACTTAACGAACAATTGGTAGAGCTCTAGACTTGAAACGGTTAGCTTTGTTCACACCGTGCATTCTTACTAGGCCTGAGCTTTGATAAAAATCAATCTGCTTTGACAAATGTGGCGGATCAATTTATGTTCAATTGCACCAGCAAGCTGTGAGAAGAGAACACATGTAAGTCAGAAAATGTAATGGCAGATTAAATCTCAGTGATGCTATTAATGCGACTGCCAAGACAACAAAAATCTTCTTTGATGATTGCAGAGGTTATGAGTAATGCGTAAACATATGTGAATGTCGTAACTTCCATAGATTTTAGGCCTAAATCTGCTTGAGGCAGCGGCGTGTATCAACCAACAGACCGCTAAAAGATCTTGGGAATCTACTACAGAAGAGAAAATACATATATTAAAAAGACCATTTATTCAATTATTAATTTTTCAATTTGATGAGATGAGCACAACTGAAATAAAACACCATACTAGACGTAAACTTCATCTCCAATATTCAACAAACAGTCTTAACAACAATTTCACAATTATGCAAGCTAAAGCAACCATATCACAGATTCATTCCTATGAAATAAAATAATAGAAACATTATCAAACAATTCTATATCTTCTTCTAGCAAATTACAAACCTAAGTCATTTCATCTCCACTGGAGTAAGATGGTTCTAATTCTTTGTATATTCTTCAGCTTGATTCTTTATAAACAGTAAGAGAGAGACATTACTTATGATCCTGGGTCGTTAATGTCCTAATTTGTCGAACAGAAGCGGATAGTGACTTCGATATATGTGAGATCACATTTTTCCAGGAAGAACAGAGAGAAACTTCTTCAGTAAAATCACAGAGGAGACCTATAATTTGATTGCAATTCCAGCACTTGTTGAACCTAGATGTTATGGTTAATCTTTGTTGAGTCAAAATAGGAACTCAAGTATCACTCACAGTGAAACTTTTGGCTTTTAGGATCATACAGGTGAAGGTTTCCATTATTGCATTATCAATAATCAGCTTGTTTTTCCCAGTCTCTGCTCAGTGTATGCTGGTGAATCTTGATCCGCTTGTGCTCATGACTTGAAATTATTTCAAGGCCAAAGAATTGAACGCGAAGAAAATGATCTATGTGGAAGAATCAAAAGCAAATCCTTCAATAATTGCAGTCTAATGACTCTAGTAATGCGTTATGATGCTATCAATAAAGACCAGAAACATAAATGTTTTCATGGAACATGATGAACAAGAACAAAAATTTCTAAAAGAGGCCAAACCAATGTAGAAAGCAACAAAAGCAAGCAATTTTGTTGCAAAAGAGAGATTACATACTTGTTATCTTCATCTGTCCAGCACACAGATTGAGTACAGTCAACTTGAACACAAGGCTGAGCTTCTCCAAGTTTATGGTCCAGTTTACCAGACTCTATAAACTGCAAATCCTCTAGAAGGATCACATAATGTTTCTGGACATCCTCTGCACTCTTCTTGCCTCCAACCATAGCTGCAACCACTTCCCATCGATCTGGGTCCTGTTCATCAACCACCGCTAAAGCCAGCTCAAACAGCTTGTTTTCCTCCCAACTCCACCCGCACAACACATTTGGAAAGTCATCCATCTCACCAAACGCTCTGCTTCTTTAAGGCAAAACAAGGATGACTCACTCGTGTTATGTTTTTGACATTCTAGTATTCATCGAAGATGAAATCTTTTGATGTACCTTGTTTGATACTATTGACCAGATTCTAACACCCCTGAGTTTGGGGAGGGTCAGATATATGCTTTGTGAAGTCTGAACTGAAAATCTTCTCTTTTTGTCTGTTTTTAAGGTGGTTTTGTGTCAGAGACAACTTGCTCTCTTAAGCTAGATCTAACCACAGACAATGGAAAAGTATAATATAATCGTAAATTGAGTAAATAAGAATAAACTCCAGATGCTCTTGGTCCAAAATTGGAAATCAATCATCAAAAACAGACAAAAACAAATGCCTCATTAACCATTCTTGCAAAACTTAGATTGTCATTTTTTTTCCCTAAACTCGGATTCCAATGGGTGTTAGATCCGGAAATACAGTGACCCATTGATTTTATCTCAGATAAAAGATTAAACCAATGATGGAAAAGAAAATAATCCCAACAGAGCCCAATCAAGTCATTTTACATTTTGAAAATTTCTAACTTACAAGAAAAGAAAGAGACTTTTGTGGGTAGTATCACACGTTAGCTGATTATATATTTAATATTTCCAAGTCATTACAATTTGATTATAGGGTCATTTTCAAGGACTTTATAGTGGGTAGAAAGACTTGGCTGTGAGAGTGTTCAATGCAAAGTGGAGAAGTATTATTTTGGGGAAATATCACTATAAAATGTATCGTGTCATTTGTATGACCCTTCTATAAAACCCTTTTATGAATAGAGGTTGTTCTTTTTCTTTTCTTTTTATGTTAAGATTAACAATAACTTAAATGCTTTTTAGACTTAGATGCCTTACCTATGATTTTATTTGATAGAATATCTTGGAAGTGAAAACTCACCCAAACCCATCTTCTATTTTTTTCTTGTATCTAAGTTTATTAGGGTAAGGTAGCTTTTTGTTAGATATGTTTAGCTGTCTCCTTCAATCCGGACAGTTTAGGTCCAGGAGATTCGCTCTATATCTTCAGCCTTCAAAGCAATAAGCCCCACACATTTGTAAATGACTAAATGGGACTAGGCGAGATGCCTTTTCTTTAATAAATAAATAAATAAAGAGTCCCACGAGAATGTATTTGTTTTTATTATGACTTGAAAATCTTTGCCTTATTTTCAACCAGAGCACAGTGAACTTTTGACGGAAAAGTAGCAACATTTTATACGTCAACTTGGTAGACCAAATACTCATCTAAAAGGCCGAAAGAGAAATACACCGTGGCCCACATCAGATGAATTCCCTCCCCTGTCACAAGCTTTTTACTTTTGAATTCTTTTATTTGTTTGAGGAGTATACAACTAATCATGATTTTATCATCATCTATATTCTATACCTTTAGCGGCGGTCTGAGGATAACAATCATAATTCTATTATCAACTTGGATGCGAGAGGCAAAAATACTCTTTATGGGACCAAGATGAGGATTAGTATTGTCCCTCCATTTGCTGCCAAAGCTTTTGCGGCTCATTATGCCCAAATAAGAAAGTTATCTAATAAAAACTTTGCAGTTTGCATTTGAAAACCCTAGAAACAATTAGAACATATTTGTCCATCACCTTTCCCCGCACTTTTGTAGCTCGTGCTGACTCTGAATCCTAATCTGGTACCTGTTCCTGATAAACCTTTGCCAAGCATACATTTACATTTGAGTAATCTACCAGCAATTCTTTTTGTAGCCTGGTTCCAATAAGGTGAAATCATTACTCATCCAAGTGCCTCTACTTATCCTTCAAAACACAAGAAGTTTCAAAAGAACAGCTTGAATAGAGACTAATATATGCCTCACAACATCCTCCAAATCATGGTACATAATAGACTCAGCAATGTGAATGAACGGTATGTAATAAGAAATTTTCCATTTAATAAAACAATGTGAAAACTCCTAGAATGTCATTCAAACGACCAAAGTAATTGATTTAGCAAGAAATATTAGACTTATATAAATACGCCTGCTATGACTTCTAAACAACGACAAATATAAAAGATGAATAATCTACAAAACCAAACACAATGAAGTAACCATCAAAAGAGGTCCTGGGTAGAAGACTACAATCAAAGAGTAGAACTGAATGATCGAATTGCATCCATTTCCTGTTGTAAAAGAAGAGCGTCAATGAAGACATCCAAATTTTCTCCCTGCATCACATCATCTATTGCATGGTGGGTAATGCCAACGCGATGATCTGTGACACGCCCTTGAGGAAAGTTGTAAGTACGGATGCGCTCAGATCTGTCTCCACTACCTATCTGTTCAAGGTGAAATGAGTTCTTTATCATTCTGGAAGGTAAGGAACATTTAACTAAACTGTCTAAACTTTCATTTAGTCACTTATACCTGCTCTGATCGAAGTTTTGATCGACTCAACTGAATTCTAGACCTTTCCATTTCATAGAGTTTTGCAAACAGCACCTTAAGTGCTTTGGCTTTGTTCTGTGATAAAGATCCATAAAGCAAGAAGGAAAAGTAAGGGTGGATAGCAAAGGATGAAACTGAAGCAGGCAGCATGCAGATCACCATGTATTGCTTTGCTTAAACTGATGCTTCAAATAGTAATGCAGCTATACTAAGTATTTAATATTACTAAGTTGCAAGTGGATAAAGAGTAACATATCTGATTCTAACATCCATAGCCTGTAAAATTATACGGTGCATAACTAGATACCGAGACACAACACTTTTGCTTTGTATTTTGCATTTATACAGACCCTTTCTATTTTATGGTGGAAAAGAAACTGAATGCCTTAAGTCTATTCACGCCAACATAAATGAAATTACAGTAATAACTGAGTCATTGATATAATCATGGACTTGTTAGTTCAATATTTACAGTCAACAATTGTCACTAAATATTTTGTGGCAGCAAGAAAATTGAGGAAACCTGACACTATAATATAGGCCTTAATATTGCCATGGTACACAACACGTTAATTACAAGGAATGTTGGTCAAAAACATCATCGAGCAATTACAATTTCATCAGTTATTTAAGAATTGGATCTTTCTATCATGCTGTTAGATCAATTAATCATTAAGTAGAACCAGGAGAGGAATGCAAATCCAATAAATTTTGCATTTCTTTTCATAATTAATAGATGGTTAAGAGAAAGGTCAATTCAGTTAAAGCATAAAAGTTAGAAGACTCAGAGAATGAAGAACGAAAATCTTTTACCATATGTTGAGAACGTTCATCTTGCATGGACACTGTCATCCCAGTTGGTAAATGAGTTATTCTAACAGCACTATCGGTTGTATTTACACTCTGACCACCTGAACCACCAGATCTAAAAGTATCAATCCTCAAGTCTCCATTTCTTAACTGGACATCTACCTGCAAAGCCCGAAAGTAAAGAAAAGATTACTGAGATTGAGCTTCAAAAAACAAAATCATAATACTTCCAACACGACATCTGTGATGATAACTGTATGAAACATTAAAATTTAAGTGAACTTCAATTCATATGGTTTAACACCTCATCAGCCTGAGGAAGGATAGCAACAGAGACAGCACTGGTGTGAACTCTTCCAGACTTCTCCGTCACAGGAACACGCTGCAAAAGGCAACTGTCTGTAATTTCTGCTATAAAATCAACTAGTGCAAGTAAAAAGGTCGTAATGGAACCTGAACTCTGTGAATTCCACTCTCAAATTTAAGTTTCCCATAGACACCAGCTCCTGAGATTGCTGCACTAGCTTCCTGGTGACAAAAACTTGAAACAAAGATTTTTAAAACAGGTATAATACAATTTCCACAACAAAGAAAAAATTAAGTAGCTGATGTTATTGGTGGTAAATCTGCCACACCTAGCAACCAAACACTTGACTAATAAGATGGGGCAAAGAGCAAATGAGAAGTTGATATTGAAGATTCACAAAGGATAAACGATGTCAACATACCTTGTATCCTCTCAGATCAGACTCTGTTACATCTACAACTTCAAACTTCCAACCTTTCTTCTGTGAGAATCTCTCATACCTGTTGCAATTCAAACAACGTCATCCTTCTCAAAAGAGTGCTTGATAAGCAAGATTTTCAAACCAGAGTTGCTAAACAGGTAGTAAGAAACTTACATTTTAAATATGTCTATTGCAAACAACGATGCCTCTTCCCCTCCCGTTCCTGATAAAACCAGCATGAGAAAAAGGGGAAAAAGAAGAAAGAAAGGGAAATGCCTAAAAAACTGTGGTCCATGCTGACACCAAAATGCAACAAAACCTAGCAATCAGATGCCCATTGCTATTATTATCACTTACCCGCTCTTACCTCCAAAATGCAGTCCCTCTCATCTGCATCATCCTTAGGAAGTAAAGACTTGAGAAGCAAACTCTGCAATCTTCTCTCTTCTTCCATGGCTTGACCCAATTCCTCAGTTGCCATATCAAGCATGTCTTTATCTTCAGGACATTCAGCCATCAGTGAGTTCAACCCATCAATCTCCTACACATTATCAAGTGGCCAAAAGCTTCATATTTTTAAGAGCACATAATATTTCCTTTCATCATTTTTATATTTAAGAATGTTTACATTAATAATACATGGATAACTTCAAGGTTTTGCAGCACAATTCACCTTCTGTTTTGTCCTCAACTCATTTATGAGTTCAATCGAACCCCTGATTTTCCGAAGCTCTTTATTAGCCCTAGAATACTCCAATGATGAGGCCTCTGGCTGTCTTCAATCAACATCAAACATCACAGAACAGAATGTGATACGATGAGATAAAAAGCAATAGAAACAAAGAAACAGGGAACGGGTTACCCCGAATGAAATACTTCAAATGCACTCAATAACCATTTCAATTCTACAACTAAATGTGGGAAAATAAACGACGATAAAATGCTGGAATTAAGCACCAACAATTACCTGGTTCATGAGATTCTGAAGACAAGCACTCCTGCGCTCAATAGCCACTAGCTTCTGTTCCATTATCTTGATAAGGTCATTCGACAGTTGAGGTTGCAGTTCTGCGATCATTCAACAAAACTCTCAAGCAGCCAATTATCATATTCAGATTATTTAATTATTTATCTCAAAAATAAAAAATTTCCGAAATTAAACAATAAAAATAAGAAATTATGGGAAGCCAACTAGGGTTTAAGAAGCTAAACATCAACATAATAGAGTAATTAAATGCGAAAAAATCTGATATAGCTCACCAGCGGTTGAGTAAGAACGAAGCATGAAAAGTGAAGTGTTGGCAATTGCTGATTGGACAAATGATTTTGGATTTGTATGATTTGTATTTGGAACTGAAGAAATAGACTGTAACTGCTTTAACGCCAAAAACAGATTATTCAAAACAATTCCTCCATTCAGTTTTCTCATTTTCCCTTCCGTTTGTTTCCTTTGGTCTACGGAGTTCGTATATTTTGCGGTTAAGAGCAAAAACTGAACTGGAAGTCCGAAACCACCCTATAGCAAGTTGATGCACTTGAGTTGGCAGTTGAAGTCTACACGCATCTTTAGTCCTGCAAACTTCGAAACGCTGCGTTTATTCCACGAACCTTTGAGACGCATTTTGGGACGCCGTTTTGCTTTCGAAATGCTAGGAGAGAGCTTATCATAATCTTGGTCCACCAAAAACTAATTATATATATTCTTCACTTCAGTCAAAAAAAAAAAAAAAATGTTGTTGAATGAATTAATAGGCGACTAAATATTTTTGTTGCTAAATGTATTTCCTTACTAATTCTTAATCTTAAAAAATACTTTTAATTACAAATTTGATTTAATTTTGCAACAACTAATTTACTCGCTAAATTAATATTCAAATTTGTGACAATTCTTATTTTGTTTTGAAAAAATTTCCGCGACGATTTTTATTTTATTGTAAAAAATCATTAGCAAATAAATAAAATAAAATAAAAATCAATTAACTGATTTTATTAAATAATTAAAAGGAAAAAAAAATCAGATCGAATTAAGGTTTCAAGAAGTAAGTAATTAAGAAGGTATGTAGGTAGAAGAAGAAATAAATAAACAACCTTGAACCCTCACTCTAAGTTAGCATAACTTTGATAACTGTTTAATATACGGACTAGATGTTCATTACCAGTCCCTACACCTCTCGTTTCTCTTCCTATAGGGTCTCATTGATCATCAAAAACTTCGGTACAGCCGCTAAATGTGCAACGCAGCAAAGATGAGTGCGTCATCGAGTGAATGCATATATAACGGCTTCACCCAAGATTTTTCCTCACTGATAAACTACTCGTTACACGAGTCCACTGCAAGGAATATCAACCTCTCTCAAAAATAGATCGCCCCTAAACAATGTCCAAACAGTGTATGCTTGCGCTTCATCCTTGGTGATGTCCTTAACTCCGGGCCAATTGACTCTCTTATTAGTGTACGCACCAGGGCCACGATTCGCATACTCATAGTACGTACACGTGGTGTTAGCATTATTTCCCTGAAATGGCATATATCCTTCCGGATGAACGAAGTCGCCAAAGATGTTTTCCAGGAAAATAGTCGTGGCAAAGTCCTTCCACGGCCTGCCTAGGTATGTTGGCGTCTTGAATCTTTCAGGCCAGAACTTCGAATCAGGTACAATTGTACAGTTGTGGATGACCAAGGCGGTGGACTGTTGCTTTATGTTTCTGCCTTGTGCGGTCACCGTGTTGAATCGGTTGTTCTTGGGTCTTTTGACAATGATCCAAGAGTTCTGGATGATGGCCGTGGCATCTCCAAAAATGAAATCGATAGTGCCGGAAATTGCACAATTACGGTAGAACTGGCGGTAAGCATGGGCATACAAAGAATCTTGGTACCCATCGATCCTGCAGTCGAAGATAGCTGAATAGTCGGATTGGATACGGAGAGCCACAGCTTGGTATCCATCAGGGCCAGCAGTGTTGAAGAATCCAATACTCTTTGCAACGAACCCGCTTCCAACAGCCGCTGCACTTATCACAAGTAATTTCGTTATATAGTCCAATAAAAGTTTACAGTTAAGCAGCAAGCGGTCTTCTAGGTATGAATTCTTACAGAATGTGGCAGTTCGAAAGGTGTTGATGTGATCCTTGGCGAAGCTCTTCTTACTGGTGATAATAGTCTTGGTCATTCCATCACCATACATGAACACATTCTTTTGTTCTTTTGTCACAGTAATGTACTCATCGTAGACTCCAGTCTTAATGTAGATGATATATCGGCCTTGTAAATCCTTTGGATACGCGTCAAGGGCTGCCTGAATGGTATTGTATTGTCCAGTGCCATCCTTGGCCACAACAGCGTTTGGTGTAAAATTTCCCTTATCCTGCAAAAGTTTACGATCTGCGGCCGAGAACCAGGAAGGATATCCACCTTTGCCAACTTGAAGAAGACGGCGATCGGTTTTATTTGGCGGCTTCACCTTCAGACCAAAGGATTCAAGTATTCGAGTCAACTCGCTTACAATGGCCAAAGCGTTGCTTGTGAATTGTGTGGAATCTATCATAGCATTCTTCACCGAATCCTTGTAACTGTTACTCTCCTCAGGAAATCCATCAATGCATGTCTGTTGGAATGTGATAACTGCGTTCAACCAAGTCATGAGCTCATCAGTTCGATTATCTATGGTGTTCAAATCGTTATCGCTCACCGAGGAGAAGGATGATTGAAGATCCTCAACGGCGAACTGCAGCATATCCTTGCAATCCTCCAAGGCCATTTTCGACCATTCGTCTCTGGATGCCTCAGCGATCAACGAGTCGGACAAGTTGTACACTTTCTGGACGGCCTCTTGGGTGCTTAGGATAGTGGCCTTGATGAGTTCCTTGGGGTCGGCTGTATTTGCGGAGTTAAGGGAATTTATACAAGCATCCTTGTATTCAGTAGGTGCACAGAATTGGGACACGGCCTTCTTTTGGGGAGAAAATTCCTCTACCTCATTTTTGTTATTGGATTCGGCTTGGTTAATAGTAAAAACCACACCCACGACAACACCAAGGACAAGAATGAGCGAAAACACAGAGACAACTAGTTTGGCTGTCATTGTTCTTTTGTCTTTTTGTCAATTTCTTCCGGTAATTCTTTTCCCTTTATTGATCTTTCGCATCTTTCAAACCCTCCCTCCGATGACAGCTCCTAAAGAAAAAAATAAAATAAAATTAACTACGACTACCACCGGAGAGAAGATATTGATCGATGAGAAAAAGAGACTTCTTTCTTTTCTCAAAGAGTCTCTTTTCCGTGCTAGCTCATTAAAATTTGTTGCTTGAACGGATGATGTGGTGTCCAGTGGTTGCAGGTTTTATAACATTCTGCTGCTTGTCCAAAATTAGGTCATGTTTGCAGGGGAAGCACGTTAAGCCGTTCCGTTAAATTTCTGATCAGTTGGAGACGGAGAGTGGACGATATGCCATCAACGAAACGTGGTTTTTCAAACCAAGCTGCACTAAAATTAGTTCAAAATTGTTGCATATTTTTGCATAAACTGAATGCGAAGCTAGTTGATCGATGAGAGAACATTTTAGCTTGGGATCACAAGCATGAGGACGAGGTTAGAGACTAAACAAAACACTATAAATAGTCCTCAACAGTTACATATTAAGTGTGAATTAATGGTAATATTATCTTAGCTTATTTTTATGTTTCCCCATAACGTTATTTTTACTGGAAATCTTTCCGATCTTGGATCAAATATTTTTACTCCAATTTTGATATCCTATATCAATATAACTTTATATTTGAGTAATTAAAAATATTAGTGGTATATCTTACAGTATATACATGCAAAGTATAAATTCTTATAGACATGAGCGAATATGAAAAGAACAGACATTTGGACAAATAAATTATTCAATTAATACTTTGAAGAGTATTTGTTATTTGTTATTGGAATAATCCAATGTATTGACAACGTTGTACATGCATTCTTTACCTGGCTAATACTACAAGTCACACACACTCATGACCTAATCTAACGGAGATCCTATTGATAGTTCGTTACCCACCAATGCATAATCACCCATAGGTTGACATAATCAAAAATTTCGTTATTGAGATTGTTTCAAACTTATCATCACTTGTTGGCATACAAACTGTCATCCTTTAGAGATTATAACGACGTATCTATCCTCATAATTATGTACTACTATAAATACCCATCTCAAAAGAAATGTTTTAGGTGTTATTCTTTCTATGTTATTATTTATTTAGCCATTTGAGAGATCCTCTCTCTAAAAAATCGATTACTATTAATAAGATTCATCATCTTAAAAAAGATCGATCATAAGGGTTCATAATCCTTCAAGCCTCGACCAATCCAAAAGATTTTTTGTTGGTGAGATTTTTGTATATGGCAGTAGTGTAGTAGTGAGTCAGTGTGATTGTGAATATGAGGTTAATGTGTTAATTGGAATATTATAAGGTTGTTAAAAATGTGCACCCTAACATTGATATGCGTAATTGAAAAGCAAGGGGCAAAATGCATATTGAAAAAATACGAATAATAAAAGAGGATTGTTAATGTCAATTGAATATTAATGACTGGCATATATATAGTACTCTGTGTGATGTCGACATGTTTGAAAGGGAGTTCCGCCCTTCATCCCCACGGGATGCATGAACAACTTCCATCGAATTTAAAGTTTTATACATGATCATGTAACATACGGTAATGGGATCGGCTATTTAATTTGTTATAAATTAACTAATTAATAGATTCTAAACATTAATGAATTAACGATTGGAAATCAGTAATAAACCCCGACATGTGACGATTGGACATTGTCTACGTGTTGCTTTTTGGTATTACATCAATAATTTATATACAATTTTTAAGATTTAAATTAGGGGTGGATAAATAACTCCGACCCGTCGGGTTTGGATTTTGTTCTAAAAATTTGAAACCCAACCTGATGATTTGTCAAAATATATGCCTTGTTTAAGGTTGAAAGGACTCAAACCCGCTTCTCTCATATCTACCCTTTATATTATAACCACCATGCCGCATCATATTTTGACAATATTATGAAAAACAATTTAGATATCGTATAATATAAATTTACAAATTCCGCAAATATATTACAGTTGATTGGATTCAAACTCGTTTCCCGTAAGAATAACCTTTAGTACCATAACCACTTGACCAAATATCATTTTACATATCTTTCCAAAACTACTTTATTTATTGAATTATAAATTGGTTAATCCGATAACCCGAATATATTAGGTTCATTTATATTTGAATACGATCTCGGGTAAGTTTTTTCCAACCCATCGGGTCGGATCAAACCCGACCCGATCCGTGCCCACCCCTAGACGATTATAATTTCTTCATTAAATCAATTTATCTAAATTAAATTAAACTAAAACTTAATTGAAAATAAAAGTAAAGTGTATTGAAAATTCAAGGCAGCAATTAATAACCAGCATTGAATCCACGTGTTAAACATTGATTTTCGATTCACGAAGCCTTAGCGAAACTAGTTAGTCCAGAAGTTGGTTGGACAAGGAGTGACAAATCGGTTCAACTTCGGGCTAAATACCAAGTATCGCCACCCCATTTGGTCTTATGGTCAACTCGGCCCCCACTTTTATCTACCCCCACTGTCACTACTCTCTTAATAAAATCCGTTAAAAAATTTATGAAAAACCACTTTTACCCTTGTTTGATCTATTTAAAAGTAAGATAACAATATATTTATTGTTAAGACGATGTCGTTTTACCAAAAAAAATTAAAGAAAAAATAATTTCAACCCGTCCTGCAACTGAGAGAAGAGTTACAGACCTCCATCCAAAACCATCATCACTGCCACCCTCCGCCACCTCCATTCCCAACCATTTCACCGCCACCTTCACATCATCCGACCATTTCTACGATAGGCAAAGAAATAAGTAAATTAATTAATTAAATGCATTAGTTTGACTTCCAGTAGAGACACAAAGAGAGAATAGTTGAAGAAATGACTTCCAACCTTCATATTTGAAGTATATGGACAACACAGTAATGGATTAGCCACAAGAGTCCATGGTTCTATGTTGCAGAATTATTGAAGACAATCCCGAAGGAAACGAACTCCCTGTACAAGTTTCCGTACAATTAATAACAGAAAAGAAAAAGAAGCATAAAGCTTAGAAGACCTAGAAGATTTTATGCATCCGTACCTACAATGTTACTCTTTTCGATTTATCTTCACGAGACTGACCTAATTTTTGAAGACCCTGCATTTAATAATGTCTTAGCATCATTTGATATTATCAAGTCCAATTTTGAAATTCAGTTATTTTATTCTGCACAATGTAACGCGCACAAAAAGAAAAACTATCGTATAAACAAGCTTATACTGGCAATAGGGTCCCTTTCAAGCATTTCATCAAACATCAACCCTGCAACTATTGTTCTTCAAATCCATTGTAGAAATCCGTTGTAGCTGCCATTTCTTGAAATCACTGCACAACTGATTCTAACACTAAGACAAAATATTATTAACCAAAAATAAAAAAATAAAAACCAACCCGGTTCGTGTCGAAATTAAAGAACACCACTACCACCAACAATCCAAACTTCTCTGATTATTTGTTTAAAACCAAAAAAAAAACTCTCTACTCAACCATCACCACCACAACCCAACTATTAACATTATGTCAAGCAACCAAACATCAAGCACTGAAATCGTCTCGTGCAGTTGCAGGCACGACGATGGCTAGTGGTGTGGCTAGAGATGCGACAACATAATAGCTTCATATTTTCTTCTTCTCAACTTTCCAGTCTTCTTCGTCAGTTGTGGCGGCGAACAGCGTCATGCTGGTGTAGGTAGCGATTATGAACGGTGGCAAACCTTGTGTTTACATTGGAAGGTGGTCAAGGTGTGTGGATATGGCTGTCAGTGGTAATGAACAGTGATGAAGAGATTGAGAGGGATAGATCAGTGATCTTAGATTGTGTTGGTGAAGGCAGTGTTAAAAAAGAAATCTGTGTACTGGTATTGAGAGATAGAAGATTTCGGCGCGAAGAACAGGAAGAAGAGAAATCAGCTAAAGAAGAAAAATCAAAAAGAAAAAAACTGATTTTTTTTATTTTTAAATTTTTAGTATTTTAATATTCAGTCACTGAAATGACTAAACTAACCTCACGACGTTTATTGGTTCCAATCGGTTGTCTGAAATTGGCGGCGTATGTTACTTTATGATAAGGGGGGTGAGGGCATTCCCCTATAACATGGGTCCCGTTCAACTTCAGCCGTAACTTACACGTTGATGCCCAAATGCCAACTGATCAGGTGACGTCCACCACATGGAACTTGTAGCGTATTGGTATTTGATTTCTCCTTTCATAACATGAATGTTGAAGTCAACCCAAGGCTAACCACTATGTTAGATGATCCCGGCCCGTTCATTAATTTTCAGCACATCAGATGTAGTACTAATAATCGATGTCATGAGTTAACAAATCGACACGTGTCCTAACATTCAGACAAAAAAAAAATGGCGATATAATTTCAATATAAAAATCGGAGTGTAAAATTTAAAACATGGGCTTGACACCAACCGAAGGAAATTTACAGAAATGCAGGGCGATGAAGCCAGGGTCTTGCTAGGCTTCCCTCCCAATTCTCGCCCAACTCTTTCTCAGGTATCTTTTTTCTCTCGTTTTGAATCTTATGCTCTTCTGATCGTTTCTGTTTTCAAAATCTGGCTTTATGTTACTCTATAATTGATAAAATTAGGTTTACAGAATGAAATTTTATTACTTGTTATGGTCAAGGAATCAAATTGACTTTACTTGTAGCGGACTCTCAGTTTTGGTTTGTAGTTATTTGTGAATGCGAGAGTTGAATTACTGACTTCGAACCGAATGGATCGTCGAGTTTGATGTTGATGCAGACTGAGGCTGCTTTTTAGTTGTTATAAAGTTTTATGAATTTCAGATTTGATTGAATTGATTTTAGGGTTTCCATTTTTGCTTGTGTGGTAGGTTAAAGCAGCTTACAAAAGAAAGGTATGGGAGTCTCATCCTGACCTCTTTCCAGTCGACAAAAAGCCTCATGCTGAGTCTCAGTTCAAATTGGTATGTATAAATTGTTTACAGATTTTTGGGGTTTTCAGTTTCTTGTTTCAAGCTTTTTTATTGGCCTACGGAGCTGTGTTTTGAAAATCAAGATATTATATAGGTTCTTTATTGTTCATGTTAGAAGTTTGATCCATTAATAATGTTTTCTCAATGGAATAAATTAATTTAACCAGAGTACTTGCACATTTAATTGTTTATCCTGTTAGAAAATATTTGGGGATGGCCAATCATGGATTAGGAGTAAAAGCTTGCTTGCCTGAAAATAATTGTAGACTACCTTTAACAGGTTAATGCCTTCTCATTTGATAGCCAAGTGTAGGTTAGGAGATATGTAGTCTCAAGTCTGCTGCCTTTGAATAGTATGAAATATATTGATTCTACCTGTTACTCATAGTTAAGTCTTGTATTTCGTTTCCTTTAGTTTGAGCCATAATGGTCAAGTTTAATGTTATGAATTTCTATATTCAAGAATGTAATACTAGGATGAGTCTGACCCCGATATGTGCTTTTGCTGCAGATTTCAGAAGCTTACACTTGCCTGCTCTCTGGTAATTTTCATTTCTTCATACATTTTATTATTAGGAAGATCAGAGAGTATTCCAAACAATCATGGTTTGTAAACTCCCAAGTGGACTTCAAAAGTTATTGGATAAACTGGTCATGCACGATTAACATTCCGATGATGTAGAATTAGCGGGTCATTGTGGTTTTAAATTACTGTTTTTGATTGTAGAAGACGTGATCCGTGCTGTTTTGTTGATTTTTATGAATCCAGGGTTTCATTATTTGATGTTATTTTTGTGAATCCATAGTTTTGTTATTTTTCTTCTTAAAAGTTGTCTCTTTCTCATCCAATGATCCTTTTTATCCTGTTTTTGAGTTCTCAACTTACCTGTTACTGTAGTTTTGGTAACTATATCAGGCTTCATCTGATGCTTTTGAGGAATAAAAATAAGCTAGCTCAATCTTTCTGGGGCATGTGACAGATGATTCGCAGTTCCGGCACGTCAAACAGGCAAATTCATTGTATGACCTTTTTTTTTTCCCCCTTCTGTCAGCCTTTCTAATAAGAGGCATTTGAAAATTTAAATACTTTGGTTTTGACTTCAAATTCTTCCGTTATTATGCCTGCTTATATGTGTTAATGCTTCTTTTTAACTATATTGCAGTCAAATAAATAAAGTTTCTGTTGCAAGCCATTTGTCATATGGTTGACATGGCCCCACTTCGCTCCACTGGATATGTTGACCCTGGATGGGAACACGGCATTGCTCAAGATGAAAGGAAAAAGAAAGTCAAATGTAACTATTGTGGGAAAATAGTTAGTGGCGGAATATTCAGATTGAAGCAGCATCTTGCTAGAATATCTGGGGAAGTTACTCACTGTGAAAGGGTTCCAGATGAAGTATGCTTGAGTATGAGAAAAAACCTAGAAGGATGTCGTTCTGGTCGAAAACGGAGACAATCTGAATATGAACAGGCATCTTTTAGTTGCCATTCTAGGGAGTATAATGACACAGAAGACACAATTCTTGGTTATAAACACAAAGGAAAAAAAGTGATCGGTGATAAGAACTTGGTTATAAGATTTGCCCCTCTTAGGTCATTAGGATATGTGGACCCTGGATGGGAACATTGTGTTGCTCAAGATGAAAAGAAAAAGAGGGTAAAATGCAATTATTGCGAAAAAATAATTAGCGGAGGCATAAACCGGTTTAAACAACATCTGGCTAGGATCCCTGGAGAAGTAGCATATTGTGAGAAGGCACCTGAGGATGTGTTTCTTAAAATTAAGGAGAACATGAAATGGCACCGTACAGGCAGAAGGCTACGGAAACCTGATACGAAGGAGATATCTGCTTTCTACATGCATTCAGATAACGAGGATGAAGAGGAAGAGCAGGATGGTAGGTTTTTACAATGTGTAGGTAAAGACATATTGGCTATTGATGATAAAGTTTCAGACAGTGACGTGAGATATAATGTTAGGGGTAGGTCCCCTAGCAGCAGTGGCAATGGTGGTGCTGAACCATTAATGAGAAGATCAAGATTGGATTCTGTATTTCTGAAGACTCTCAAAAGCCAGACATCACCGAACTACAGGCAAGTGAAAGCAAAGACAGGTTCTGATAAGAAAGCTCGCAAGGAAGTGATATCAGCTATTTGCAAGTTCTTTTATCATACTGGAATTCCTTCAAATGCAGCAAATTCCCCGTATTTCCACAAAATGCTGGAGCTAGTAGGTCAATATGGCCAAGGTTTGCAAGGTCCTTCGAGTCGGCTGATCTCTGGTCGATTTCTCCAAGATGAACTTGCTACAATTAAAGAGAACTTAGCAGAGCTTAAGGCATCTTGGTCAAGTATGGGTTGTTCTGTTATGGCTGATAGTTGGAACGATGTGCAGGGTAGGACATTAATAAACTTCTTGGTCTCTTGTCCTCGTGGCCTATACTTTGTGTCTTCTGTTGATGCCACTGATATGATAGAAGATGCTGCAAACATTTTTATGTTGTTAGACAAAGTGGTGGTAGAGATTGGTGAGGAGAATGTTGTCCAGGTAGTTAAACTTTTCATTTTTGTCTCTCTGCAATGCTTGCTTTTGGATCTTCTCGATTGAGTGCTTGCTAAGCTTTTTTCTTCTCACTCCCATTCCAGGTGATCACTAAGAACACATCTAGTTTCAAGACTGCTGGGAAAATGCTTGAGGATAAAAGAAGAAATTTATTTTGGACACCTTGTGCTGTTGATAGCATTGATCGAATGCTTGAGGATATTGTTAGTATAAAGTGGGTAGGAGAGTGCATCGATAAAGCCAAAAAGATTACAAGGTTCATTTATAACAGCACGTGGTTATTGAATTTTATGAAGAAAGACTTCACAAAGGGTCAGGAACTTCTGAGGCCTGCTGCCACAAAATTTTCCACTAGTTTTTTTGCTATACAGAGTTTATCGGACCAAAGAATTGGTCTTAAGAGGATGTTCCAATCAAACAAATGGCTTTCCTCCCGTTTTGCGAAGTCTGATGAAGGTAAAGAAATTGAGAAAATTGTGTTAAATGTCACATTTTGGAAAAAATTGCAATATGTGAGGAAATCTTTAGAACCACTTGCAGAAGTTCTCCAGAAAATAGAGAGTGACGAAAGCCGGTCCATTTCATGTATATATAATGACATGTATAGAGCTAAGCTTGCTATTAAAGCAATTCATGGTGATGAAGTACGGAAGTTTGGACCATTCTGGAGTGTGATTGACAACCAGTGGGACTTATTGTTCCAACATCCTCTTCATGTGGCCGCTTACTTTCTCAATCCATCCTATCGTTATCGTCCTGATATTATTACGGTATGAGAATAGTGAATATGATTGATAGCGTTTATCATGATTATGTTTTTCTTTCTTCTTGCAAATAGTGATTTTGTACCTTTTGTTTTATGTAATTTTTAGAATCCTGAGATAATTCGTGGTTTAAATGAATGTATCGTTCGGCTAGAAGCAGATAATGGGAAAAGGATTTCTGCATCCATGCAGGTAATGGTTTGTGCTTTTACCTATGATATGTCTGTGAATGTCTAATTTGGCACACAATTTGGTCACTTATTCGCTATCTCAGTGCTAAAATGGCTCTTGAGCACCAGTAAATGACCATTAAAACGGCTGACAGAGCACTTTCAAAATCTCTGACTACTTATGTTGCTTTATGTACTGTTATTTTCACTCTTGTTTGGTCATTGTTTTGTCAGATACCTGATTTTGTGTCAGCCAGAGCTGATTTTGGAACTGATTTGGCCATAAGTACTAGAACTGAGCTTGATCCAGGTGATTTGCTGGGATGTCATGCTATTTATTTAATGAAAAGAAATTTGTATTCAATCTTGTGGTTGTCTGTAATGATACAACAAATTTACGGTGATATAATTTGGACTTCATTGTTGTCTTACTAGCCGCATGGTGGCAACAACATGGGATAAGTTGCTCAGAGCTACAACGAATTGCCGTACGCATACTTAGCCAAAGGTGTTCATCTGTTGGATGTGAACATACTTGGAGTACTTATGATCAAGTTCACTGCAAAAGGCGTAACTGTCTGTCACGGAAGAGATGGAATGACCTTACCTATGTTCACTATAATGTGAGACTTAGAGAACACCAGTTTGGAAGAAAGTACGATGATGTGATCTCTTTTGACAGTCCCATGATGGAAAGCATACTGGATGACTGGCTAATGGAGTCAGAGAAACAATCTATTCAAGAAGATGAGGTATATTCCATCTTACATATATATATTTTTTTTTCTCTCTTTAACGTTTGCTTGTTCTCCTTAAAATGATTGGGAACTTTGGTGGAGTACTGATTTCTTTGTCCTGTTTTAGGAGATCCATTATAATGAGATGGAACAATTTTATGCTGAAGAAATGGATGAGAATGAAAATGAGGAAAGGAGACCAGCTGAAATGGTCACATTGGCTGGTTTGGTTGAACCCTTGGAGGTTAATCCTGCTGCTGCAGGTGTTACCACTGATGATGATGGTCTTGATTTTTTTGATAATGACTTGACTGATTAGTTGATTACTGTGTGCCCCTTCAAACTTGGAGTAAGCAGTGAGATACCCGTATGCAGTCTGTCATTCATAGAAAGTAATTTGATGTTATCAAAGATCAATTCTTATGTTGTAATTTGTTGTGTGATATGTCTTTGTTAAGTTATTTATATACTAGCGATTGATCCTGCGCTGTATGATTTCAGTTTCTCATGCCCTCTTTTGATGCCCATCCTTATGTAGGTAAGCAAATTGTGCCAAATGACTATCTTTTGACAACATTAACATTGGAATAATTTCTGAGCTTACTTCTCGACTGCATTTCTGAGTCCATTGATCTGTTTTCTTGATATTAGCTGGTGGTGTGTAGTTTGCTGCTTGGATTAACTATTAGTTTCTTCTATGTTGATGAAGTAATGGCTCTGCTTGGTGATGCACTTTAGCCATTATCATTAACTGGCATGATATTGTTTTCATGTGACATATATGATATATGGTAATGTATTTTCTATCTTTACAACTTAGTGATTTATAAATTTCCTTTCTGTCATATTATTGCTGTGGCCTGATAAATTCTAGTAAATCATCCAAACATGAGTCCCACATACATATAGAGAGGAAGAAAGATATCGCAACAGTTGTTATAAGTTGCCCAATCTAATGTCTGAGTTCATTTGGGTTTGAGTTTACAAACCATGGTAGGAATGCTAAGTTATTCTCTGATGAGGTAAAAGAGTAATACAATGATAATGTTGAGTTGACATGCTCCATGTGGCAATCATCACAGGTCCAAGAAGAGAAGGTCCAGCTTCAGGTATCTCTTTTATGATTTCTTTTGTGATGGTTCTTTGGATATCTTTTCTTTTGTTATATGCCATTAGACATAATCTTCTCTCTTGGTTAGCTTCAAATGTTCGAGTTGTCAGAACTGGAGTACCAATGGCAAATATGGGGAGAGGAAATCATGCTTTGATTGGGATTCCTTTCCTTATTATTATTTTGGGTACTGTTGGACTTGGGGGATTAAATGCTTCCAGGTAATTAGCATTATCAATCTGGGCGACGGTCATTTATTTGCTTACGTACATTATTATAGAGTTCTAAATGGTTATATAATGTCCTATTATTATTTGTTCTCAGGGCTTATAAAAAGCAAAAAGAGGCAAATCCTTCTCACAATCCATTCCTTCCTTGATCAAAATTCCTGATTGAATCTGAGACTATGGAAGTTTGAGTCAGTGTCAGCATGAAATTGAACTTGTAATACCGTATATTTGCGGCATGTTATATAGTATGTCGTACTCCAAATCTTGATTATCCTCTATATAGCTAATGGAAAATTTCTCATTTGCTGAGTCACATCGTTGCCAATGCATTTGTTTATCCTTAAGCATCTGGTTACCATGAGGTCGTCATTTCAGTTGGGGCTGAAGTGTCTCACCCCAACTGAACTTTGTTTCGGTAATAGCAAGTTAGCTTATAATTTCCTGTATGTTCTTGGCGGTTACTGGCAAAATGAAAAATATGTTAACTCTAGTGTAATGGTACTGCCACTTCCAAGCGAAAAATGAGCGTTGTTGTATTGGTACTTGGACTTCACTCCCATTATGTGTCAAAACATAAAGGTAAATATAGCATTACGAACTCGAGAAAAATCAGAATTTTATCCTTTTCCTTAAAAGAGAAGACACTTCAATGCGCTCCGATCCCAATTATCGGAACCATAAAATCCGGGATGTTACTGAAGGCTCTCCCAACTGCTGGTCAAAACTCAAAATACTCTTGTAAAGGAAGCGAAAAATGTTCAATTATTGAAGCGTTTCTTACCGACCAAAAATGTGCGTAGTTGCTTGCGTACACAGAATATGTACATGGTTTGGTAGTCAAAGCACAACCGGTCTCCGTCGG
Source organism: Bursera cuneata (assembly GCA_026212285.1). NCBI lineage: Eukaryota > Viridiplantae > Streptophyta > Magnoliopsida > Sapindales > Burseraceae > Bursera > Bursera cuneata. The sequence continues at coordinate 5,474 of JANLJB010030986.1, read as the reverse complement.
AATAATTAAATGATTCAACGGACTTATATGGATTAGAGTTCAAGAACAATTTCGAACTCGACTCCAGCATGATTTGGGAAAGAACATCAGTATTTCTGACCATGACAGTATATTTCCACTGGTCCAAGATCCAAGACATGGTGAGTGATGCGGATTAAATCAGTGGGAATCATGCGAATTCCTAACTTCTAAGCAAGATCTAATTATTTATGTCGCATCAAATTTGTTTTAAATCATTGTTTTGGGATCCGACGATACAAAGGGTTTATTTATTCTTTTTCGTTTCATCGCCAAGTGGCAAATTGATAGGCATAAAAATTAAGAATAATATATAAATAATACCAATTCATACCACCAAATTTATACATCATTAGATAGATAAATAAAAAGATAATAATAAGTTAAAAAATATATATAATAAATTATTTATAATCCTGTGTTTGATAAGAACACTTGCATCAAATTTTATAAATTTAATAGATTTAGTTGTATGTATAAAACTATTAAAAATAAAATCAACTAATTCTAACAGCTATAACTTAATTTACCAAGAAAACCACTTTACAAAGTCACTACCACTCTCAATCACCGTATATTCCCAATTGACAAAAAAGGAAATTGAAAGAGGCATGAGCGGAAAGTCCCTACTAATCGTATGATTTCTCTTCTCTAACATATAGCATTTTCAAATATGAAGCAAGTACTGAGTGACTAGGGTTATACAATTTATACTGCACTCAGCCTTAAGTTAATACATCACCTTACGAATTCAAAACTTATCTTAACAAATGCCTGACAAGTGCAAGACAAAGTTTCGGAAAAGAATAGAGAAGACTAGTGTTTCCTTAAACAGGCATAGAGAGAAGAAGCCTTCACCATCTCAACCTAATAAAAAAAAAACTGGCAAAACATAAACTGAACCCAGATTATAAAAAGCAAACAGTTCATGTTTAAAATATTTGCACAAATCATAAGTTCTTTTGTTTTCCCTAAGATCAAAGATACAACCAATCTGAAAGTTTAAGAAACATAAGAGTTTCAGCTGACATCTTCCACCAATAAAGCCGAAATTTATTTATTACATTATCCTCCATATCCAGAAATCAAACATATGCCTGCATAGACGGCCTTTGATAACACTCGTCATATTTCCTCAGCCTGTATCACCAAGAGGTAGGCTGATTCAAATAGAAAAGCTTTCTGAGCATACTTCCTGAGCCTCATTAGTGTCAACATAGTCTATTTCCGCTGTTAACTTCGTTCCCATACATCAAGTGAACCGTCAAGTATCCATAAGTGTCCCAACTCTGGACCATCTTCAACAAGGCTTGTCTCAATGAGAGCTCTTTAGCATTAACAAGACGTTGGGTACACTGCAGATGGTAATTATATTCGAACAAACCATGGTAACCGCAGCTACAGAATGTGCTTAGTATAATAATAGTTCAAATAAAAGATCCCCGCCATTCCCTAGTAATATCACTCTATTGTGGAAGATAAGGCTTTACTTAATTCTTTTTATGCAATTTCCACAATCACCTAAAGAGAAGGCTATAAACGCAAAAAACTTCCACATAATGCTACTTACCACTGCAAACTCTCTGCCACAGAGAATTCAACACTGGATTATACTTATCATGCCTGCCCGTAAGTACCTTTGTAAGTACCTTTCCTTCTTCACGCATATTCCCACCAGAGTTTTTCTCGAAGTTTCCCAGCAAAGAAGATTTAGAAAGAAAATAAATAAATGAAAACAAAAACAAAAAGCCCTATGCCTACATGCTCCATTTATGACCTACTAGTTCCATCATAATTTTTAGGCACTCATGAATGTAGTTCTAAGTGTCCCATTCCTAGACCCAAATCAAAGATGTTGACAGTATACTTAGCAGCTTTGACCATTTAGGACCACTTCTCAGTACCAAACTGATTTTAATTAGATCCAACACCAGCTTCGGTACCAGTTTTTGTACCAGTTTCACTTTCTGTCTCAGCGAGTGTAATAGTAATTGGTTGCCATCCTGTCTGATGATGAACAATCCATTTCTTCATGGTTATTATCATATTCAAGATCTGAAGTACATCACCAAGAGCAACTTCTTCCAAACATGCTTTTTTAAGCAACAAAGCTGCTTCATACCTGTAAAAGTAAAGGAAATCAAGTATCTTGTTTTGCCAAAAGTTTATGATTCAAGGTAAGTTAGAGAAGTCCAAAAATATTACTCATATTTACCTGCATTGACAAGCTACTATTGCTGATCGTCCAGATGAGGAAGTTAGAAACATTTGTATTCCATCCCATGTTTCTTTTGGGTACTGATTAGGATTACCAGATATAGGGTTCACACACCTCCATAATTTGTCATTTTTGCGAACATACAACTGTAATGCACCTAAATTTTGCCTCACAACCATATTTTGTTCAACTGCACTATTCAAAGCTTTTTTTACATCAGTATTGCGGTGTTTTGGGTCACCATAACGAATGCAATCAGCTATGTTTCCTTCAGTAGGCATAATTTTTTCAATTTTCAAAGTGTTTAATGCAAGTAAGATAACCCCAATAAGGCCTTGTACATATTCAGAAGGTGGCGTGTGTCCTTGAGTTCCCCAGGTACCATTACTAGAAGTAGGAGTAGCAACTGAGGATGATGCTGGAGGTGGAACTTCAGGACCACGGGGATACCTATTGTGTAGATTTTCACGATTAATTGCTTGGCCACTATGCATGACATGACCTTTTTGTGGTACATTTAGGCTAGCTGGATTTGGAGACTCAACATAGCTTGTTTTAAATTCTTCTCCAGTTTGAGGATGGAAATTAGGATGATTTTGAGCATAGTTGGGGTAATCAGACATACTTAGCTTACCAATATCAGGCACATTTGGGAGTGGGGCTGAAAGATATCTAGGTCCATTGGAGCCAGGAGGAACTGCACGAAAACCATGATTTTGAGAAATAGGAGGTAGAAAATTATCTTGTGGAAAAGTAGGTTGCATAGGGAAGGTATTTGGTCTCACAGACTGAGGATAATGATTCTGAAAATTTCCTATGAAATTACTTCCATTGCTCCCTGCAGGATCAGGATTGTTAGGGAAGAAATTGGGAGTAGACCTACTTGACGTGACAACAGGCTCACCAGTGCCACCAAAGAACTCATGCGGAGCTTTCTTAAACTGCTTTGCTTGGGTATGTTCCGGCTGGTAAGAATAATCATTGTTCTTACTTTCTTGAACTGTGAACGGCGCACTTGAAGCTCTTGATATGCTAGGCTGATATGGGCCCTTCTTTACATACTTCGGTTTATATTTCGATTCACCAACCCTTGCGGTACTTGAGCTAAAAACCATCGGTTGGGTTACTTGGGCAGGTTCCAAAACGGGGTTATTTGACATTTCAGAATTAAAGGTACTAAAACCATTAGCTAGCAGTGAAGATTCACCAGTAGAAAGAGGGGGTCCTCCAGCTAAGAGGCTTGTCCAAAGCCACACACTCTTTGCTGCTGCAACCAATGGCGCCGAAGCCTTCAGTGGCTGTGCCAAAAGAATATTATACCGCCTCATTCGCAACTGATGGAGAGCGTTAGAAAAATCCCTATCCCCCGAAATGAGCAGATAATTCGACGGAGCAGGGTTGTCCACTGCCCAAAACAGCATGTCAACCAAAATCTTCTTGTCACTCGCATCTTTAACGCCTGTTTCATTCATTCATTAACATGTCAAGCAACACATTCCACAACCACATACTTCCGATCTCTAAAACATATTTTACTCCAAAATAACATCTAACACATACACACATATGCAAGAAGCCATAAATGCTACCATTTAATAACTTTAGAAAGTAAACAACAAAACCAAACGTCAGGACGCGCTGATCGGCGACTCGTTCAATAAAAAAAATAAAATAAAATTGATTTTTAGTTCAAGTTCTAAATCTAACACTAAAAAAGGTTATAAAGTGAAAAACTAAGAGAGAGAGGGTAATAGCGATTGTACCGGCGGGAACGTGATTGAGGGCGATGCCTGTGCTAGAGAGCGCGTGCTGGACAGCGGCAGGGATGCGATTGGTGTCGCCGTAGGCGGAGATAGAGACCGGCCCACAGTAGTTCGTTTTAACCAAGGCGGAACTTATATTCTGGGCGATCGTGTGCGGATCGCAGTTCTTAGGGACTTGGCAGTTCTCTATGTCCCACCACACCGACGTCTTCGCCATCACATACTGTGGCTCCGCATTCGACAGAATCGGCGCCGCCGCTGTGGTGCTGGTGCTTCCGGTCACATCTCCTCCCATCTGTGGCGTACGATAGCCTCGATTATGCGTAGGATAGCATCAATTTGGGCAACTTTCTTTCTCTTTTGCGTGTTTGCTTTGGCTTCGATTGCTACTCTGGGCTGAAACGAGGGGGGGATGGGGAGGGATACCGGTCCACTTACCATTTTATCCTTAAACGAATCTGCTAGTCCTTTTAAATATCAGGGGTATATTCGGAACAGGAGTACAATACGTAATTAAAGTGCGGAGCGGCCAAGGACTCGAGTGGAGAGTGGAGACCATGGTCGTCAAATTTTTTATTTATTTATTCAAATTTTAATTTTTTCCCATTGAATGAAATAATAATAATTTGTGAGATTTATTTATTTATTGAGACTTGGAAGGCTTATAATTGTGTGGGTTGATTTCTCAGGTGAATTTTCTACTGATTAGGTCAAGCCCACTTCACATTATATGTTTTATCAACTTTATTTATGTCAAAATTCACTTGCTATTTTGCTTAGCTTTCCGACATCTCTTTTTACAAAATTGATTAACCTTACCAATAAAGTATTAGATATCACAATCAATAAATTTTACTCAATCACTTACGCATTGTCCCCATTAGCTTTTCCATCTGTAAAGTAATCTTTGTTAGTCAGCAGCACTTTAATAAGAGGATATTTACATCTGGACCTACAAAAATTGTAAAGTGCTTAACCACATCCTAACTGAATTAAAATTAACAATAAATCTCCAATACTGTATCTCCGTTAGTTATATTTAACGGTGATACAATATAAATTTCAAAAAATTAATAATACTTCTTGATATACTCAAAAATTATAAATTCACCCCTTAATTGTAAAGTAATATAAAAACCCTTATTTTTTAAAACCCTTTGAAACTAATTAATATTATAAGAGTATTATTGATATTTTATTTATTAAAATAATATAAATTATTTAAAAATAAATAAAAATATTATAAGACTTTACAAAAAAATAACAATAATATATTTCATTTACTGAAAAATATTTATAAATTTAAGTAATTTACTAAATAATATTTATAAATTTAAATAATTTATTAAATAATTTACTTAATAATTTTAATAAATCAAGCAAGTAAATTATTTATTAAAAACTAAATAATTTTAGTTAATTTAAATAATAAAAATATATTTCATTTACTAAATAATTTTAGTAAATTAAGCAAA